>JAUJYP020000516.1:0-20948 GCA_030674075.2 Linum usitatissimum | reverse complement strand
CAGCTTTCACGCCGCGGCGACCGCTCGTTATTTCATCGAGCAGGTGGCCAAGGTCCCCCTGCCCGGTCGATATCGCGAGCGAGTACCGCTATCGCAGTCCACTGGTGCCGACAGACACGTTGTTCGTCACCATCTCTCAGTCAGGCGAAACCGCGGATACGCTCGCGGCCCTGCGCCTCGCCAAGCAGTCCGGCTATCTGTCGACTCTCTCGATCTGCAATGTCCCCGGAGAGCTCACTGGTACGTGAGTCCGAACTGGTCATGTTGACTCGCGCCGGTCCGGAAATCGGCGTCGCCTCCACCAAGGCGTACACAACCCAGTTGGCTGCGCTCGGAATGCTCGTGATTGCGCTCGCACGCCACAGCGGCGCGGACGCCGAGCGCGAGCGCGGTCTCGTGTCGCGTTTGATTGAGGTTCCCGGGCTGGTTGAGCGGACGCTGCAGTTGGATCCCGTGATCCACAAGCTGGCCGAACGATTTGCTGACAAGCATCACGCGTTGTTTCTGGGCCGCGGCGCGCTGTACCCGGTGGCGCTCGAAGGCGCGCTGAAGCTCAAGGAGATCTCCTACATCCATGCGGAAGGGTACCCGGCCGGAGAGCTGAAGCACGGACCCCTCGCGCTGGTGGACGCGGATATGCCGGTCATTGCCGTGGCGCCCAACAACGACCTGTTGGAAAAACTGAAGTCGAACCTGATGGAAGTGCGTGCCCGCGGCGGTGAACTGATTGTGTTCGCCGATCCGGATGCGGGCATTCACCCGAGCGATGGCGTGTCGGTCATTGAGATGCCCAAACACACCAGCTACTTCCAATCACCGATGGTGTACACCGTGCCCCTGCAGTTGTTGGCTTATCACGTGGCTATTCTCAAGGGCACGGATGTCGATCAGCCGCGGAATCTGGCCAAGAGTGTGACCGTCGAATAGAGCAACTACTAAAGAGGGGACAATTGTGGGCCCGAAATAAAGTCGCATCCCTGGAAATAAAGTCGCCTCCTGGAAATTAGACTTAATCCACATCGGATTTCTCCGATTCACTCCGACTTTTCCCTGGTCTTGCTGGCGTGGGTCGCTTGAATCGCTGTCGGCCAGCCTTCCTTGCTTCTTAAGAAACGTGGTGGTCTCTAGTGCACCTGCGGGAACGTGTCGCGACCCGCGCTACGCTAAGAGAGGTTGACTGGCGAACGGCGGGTAACTTACACGCGCTTGTTTCGAAGTGAATCCAGATCTACGATCCCGTCACCCCAGGAGGCTGGTGAGATGACCTGGCTGAAGCACCGGTCGAGGTTCTTGTCTGCTTCATGGGTACTGCTCGCCGCAATCTGCGCATGCTCTCGGCATGGCGCACAACCCCCGAGCGATCCACGGCAGCTTCGCAGCCGCAGCCGACTCTGCCGGCTCCCGCAGCACCAAGCCCCGAGCCCACAGCCCAGGAGAGCATCGGATCTGAGATCGTGCACCGCGGTCTCACCCCAGAGCGAGCAAAGCTCTTTTTCAGCCTCGAACTCGGACCGCTCCCAGGGGTGCCGATTCCGGAGGACCGAAAGAGGTACCCGGGGCCATTCGACGGCACGATGGCGATCAACTATCTGCACGAGGTCTGGGACTCGCTGACAGGGGAGCAGCGCGACAGGGCTGACGAACTGATCTATCGCAAGTCCTTTGCAGGCAGTCGACGACCCAGAGCCAGCTTGCTGTCAATCCTGATCCCGGCCGCTCGCGCCGCGAACGCAGCCGCCTTCGACTACCAGCAACTCGCGGCGGATGCGAGTACTGCCGAAGCCTTGGCTCTCAAGGTCTCCCCGATGAAGTTTTTCGTCGAGGTCGATGACGATCCGCCCGTCGGCAGCGAGTATGCGCACACGCTGATATGGGGCCGACTCGATGGCAAGTCAGTCCCGTTTCCGCAGGGTTGCGGGATCTGGGTCCACAATCAAAAATTCATTTCGCTGTCGCCAGAGGATGCCCGGTCCGTCATCACACATGAGATGTTCCACTGCTTCGAGCAGCGGGCAATCGGCGATGAAGACGTTTGGATCAAGACATTCAAGCCGGCGAACGCCTGGATCGCCGAAGGGGAAGCGACCTGGGTCATGTACGACATGGTCGACGGCGTCAGCCCGACCATCGGCAGGTGGACTGACTACGTCGATCAGCCGGCCCGGGTGTACATGCAGCGCAGCGAAGATGCAGTGGGCATTTTTGGCCACCTGCAGGACCTGTCCAACACCGGTGTCGTCTGGTCCCGGATGCTGCCGATCCTGCAGACCGCCGCCAGCATCAGCGGACCGGAAGCGTTCAATGAGTTGATTCAGGGATATCGTGAGAATTACTTCACGACTTGGGGATCCAGCTACTTCCTGGCTTCCGGGCGCAAGCCATGGACGATGAGCGGCCCTGGGCCGGTGCCTTCAGCCGGGCCCGCTCCTGAGATTCGCAAGATCACCTCTCAGGATACCGAATTTCTGACAGCCGACTCCGATGTTAGTGCGTTGTTCACGCTGTCACCCAGCGGCGTCGACGTAATCGGCGTCTCGTTGATGACCGGCTACGGGCGTCTCCATGACGAGTCCTTCGGAGTGGACACCGCGCTCGACACGTCCGGGCCACTGGTTTTATGTGTGAAACAAGGTGGCTGCAAGTGCCCTGACGGATCGCCGGGCGCGTCGCTGCTATCGAAAGACGCAAAGCCGCCGCTGTCGGTGGGGATCAACGGTGGCGACGTGCAGGCCCGGGTCGGTGTTGTCGGTGATTCGCTGGACCGCTTCTGCAAGAAGCCCGATCCACCAGATCCGCCCGGGCGTCCCCCGGGCGGTGGAGGTAACGGCGGTGGTGGCGGTGATGACAATCAACCCCCGAAACCGCCGCCACCGCCTCCGACCGGCAGGAGTTGGGGTGACACCCATCTTGAGACTTACGATGGCCTGGGTTACGACTTCCAGGTAGTCGGCGAGTACACGCTTACGCGCTCGACGAAGGACGACCTCGAGGTGCAGGTACGCCAGGTGCCGATCCTGGGTCCCCGTGTTGCAAGCGTGACCCAGGCGGCGGCGGTACGGATGGCGGGGCAGCGGATCACGTTCGCAATCGAGAACCGTGAACTGACAGTCTTGATCGACGGCAAGCCCATGAGCGAGGCTGAGCCCGTCCTGCAAAGCGGCGTTTTGTCGAAGGCCCTGACTGGATTCGGTAACACTTATCACCTCACCTGGCTCGATGGCACCCAAGTGCAGATTCAGCAAATGGCCGGATACTGCATCAACGTCACGGTCATCCCCTCCGCGGGGCGCCGCGGTTCGCTTGTCGGACTGTTGGGAAATTTTGACGGTACTGCGGATAACGATCTCGTGGGGAAGGACAATGTCCCGGTTCACACGTTGCCCGCAGAAGTCAATCACACGCTCGCCGCAGCTTGGGCGGTGACTGACGCGAACTCCTTGTTTGACTACAAGCAAGGGCAATCATCGGCGAGCTTCGTTGACGCCAGCTTTCCGGCACAGGATGTGGATGCCAGGCGATTGACCCTCATACGCGCAGGCTCGCGCGACTTGCCAGGAACATGGCATTGCCGATCAGAAGCTCTTGGATGACTGTGTGCTCGATCTGGCCGCCACCAACGAGTTCATCTTCGGGGCCCGGTATGCGCACGCCTCAGCGTGTGCTTGCGGCACGCGCTGCGCTGTACAGTACGCCTGCGGGAACGGCTAGCCAGGTTTTCAGGGTTGTTGGCGCAATCGTGGACAGCAAGTCGGAACCCACGTTTCAGTTCACCGGGAAGAAGGGCGATGTCCTCTGGGTGGGTAATACCCCGGACTGTCGGGATGCCGATCCAAACTTTCATCCGGTTTTCCTGGCCTTGATCGATCCTTCGGGAGATCCCGTCCGTGACGCTGGTCGAACCGCCTGTCGATACGGGCGCGTCGAGCTGTCAGCCGCCGGCACCTACGCATTCAGAGCGTCTTATCACTACAGGAACGAGACTGTTCACTATGACGTTCCTGTGCGCATCGTGCATCCTGACCGGCATGAGGAAATCAGCTATGGTCAAATGATCCAGGGCAACATTGATGAATGGGCCGCACATGATGTCTACGCCTGGAACGCGAAGGCGGGCGACGTCGTCGTCCTCGCCGGGCAGGGCTGCAGCCTGCCAGTATTCACGGTTGTACTCGATCCCGCAGGCCATGATCGGCTGGGCCCCTCATGCCGCCCCGAAGATGTCTTCAAGGTGCCGGAGGATGGCCGGTATCAGTTGATCGTCAATGGCGCCGAGGATGCCCACGCGCCAATTACAGGTCCATATCACTTCGTCTTCCAGGGGGGCCGCCCGCAGAATTGAGCTCGTTGCTGCAGTCATCCGTTTAGAGGTGTCCCGCACGCGCGCCGATCGGGCGTGACTATACCTGACAGAATGGCGAGACGAGTTTGTTCACTGCTGCCCACACCTCGAGATCCCACCATCAGCAGCAGCATCGTCGGATTTGCGCCGCGGATTGCGGGAGCACTGCGTCGAGTATTCACAATTCCTCAACAGATCTGTAAACCCATTTCCTTACCTTGCACTTGGCAGTTAGCTGAGCATTCAGGCAGGGATAGCGATGCAGTCGTCCACCACAAGGATCTACGGCGCTCTAGTGCTACTCGCTCTCGGTATGCTTTCCGAGACATCACACTCAGCCCCCAATGTGCTCAACCTCGGATCACACGCCGATACCTTCATCGCACCGGCGATCAACGCGGTCCTGGGATCAGGTGTAGTTGACAACGCCATTTACGTTGACTACGACAGCACCCTATCACTCAGTGACCTGAATCACTACAGTGCGACGACGTATTCTGTCGCGTCGGGAACGCAGATAAGCCATATCCCCTACGGTGTTGCGAACTTTTCCTATTGCTGCTCGAAAGGTGAAGGCGACGACCCCATCTACTACCAGACACTCTATAGCGCTCATGCCATCCTGGCCACTCCCACAGCTTTCGTAGTAGGAGGCCAACTACCTGTCGGCGAAGGCCCACCGACCTATACCACCGCCGCGTCTTCTCCCAACTCAGCGAATGGCGGTTCCGGATGGGGAATTGAATTCGGACTGTCAGCCAACTATCTCCATCTGGACACAAGCGAAGACTCTTGGGATTCAGCCGCCATGGCCGGCCTGCTGGCGGCACTGATGCATGATCATCCATCGTGGACATGGTTTGACATCAAAGCAGCATTCCGCCAAACCGCCAGCAATTGGAATGTCGGCTACTCGCATGCAGCGTTTGGCTATGGATACGTCAATTGGAATGCAGCCGATACGATTGCATCCTCGAGCGCCCTCTACCTTCAGCCGCCCGGCATACGACTCACCAAAGCCGGCAGTACGGCGACCGTAACGCTGTACCCCTTCCGTCAGTCACGGCGCGCATACGAAGTCGTTTATTCGATAAATCCCTGGCACTCCTGGTGGAGGGGTAAGAACGAATTCTCTGCGGCTGATCTGTCGGCCTTGGGCGGGACTCTCGTATACACATCAAATGGCACGGATATCACTTCCAACTTCACCACCACAATTCCGTCGGCTGTTCCATTGACGCTCGTGGCTTTTACGACGGACGGAGTTGGAAACTTCAGCCGGCTCGAGGAGTTTTCGGCCGTCTCGACGTCCGGAGCCAGAGCGGCACCCGGTGCACTGGGGCCACTATTCACGCTGCTCTAGTGAGCACGACGGCGCACCAGGAGCATCGCCGCGAACGTCACGCTGAATCGGAGCATCTGCTGAACCAATCTGTTTGCTCAACTTCAAGGGGTTGGATTTATGAAGGCCATATCTGGACTAGCGGCGGCAGTTTTGTGTTTGACCGCGGGTAACAATGCTGTGAGTGGCACCGCGGTGTGGACAACCAACTCGTTGGTGTCCTCCGTGGAGGTCGTCAACGACGGTACTTTCCTGGTCAAGCTGGTTTCCGGCGTCGGATCCGGCTGCACACAAGCCAATGCCATCTTCGTTGTTACTGGTCAAAATGGTTTGACTGCTGATGGCGTCAAGGCGCAATTGGCCACCGCAGAGGCGGCTTTGATTGCCGGAAGAACTCTGAGCATCATGTACGACAATACAACCCCTTGGTGCTATGGCGCTTTCATGGTGATGCAGTAGAAGCCCACAGGGCCAGCTGCGCATCAACAGTGTGCTGCTGAGCGACGTGGATCAGTATCGTGATACACTGGGGCAATGCAAGGCCGCCTGTTAGTCCGCTCGCTGCTCATTGTTCCGATCCTGATTGCCGGCGGCGAGTTGTGGGCCAGATACGGCCTGGGTCTCGGCCATCCGCCGCTGTCACAGCCCCATCCCACCATCGAGTATCTGTTCAAGCCCAACCAGGATGTATACCGGTTCGGTAATCACTTCATCACGAATCGCTATGGCATGCGCAGTGCCGACTTTCCTCCGCAGAAATCGATTCCCGCCGAGTTGCGTATCATGGTTTACGGAGACAGCGTCATCAATGGCGGCAATCTGACAGACCAGGCGCGCTTGGCGACCAGCATCCTGCAGCAATCCCTCGCTCGGGAGCTGCACCGCCCCGTCATCGTCGGCAATATCTCCGCGGGCAGTTGGGGACCGGCAAACGAGCTGGCCTACCTGCGCCAATTTGGGGTGCTCGATGCCGATATCGTCATTCTGGTTCTTTCCAGCAGCGACTATGACGATGCGCCCACGTTCGAACCGTTGAATCCCCTGACGCATCCCACGGAGCCGCCAGCATCTGCGTTGTGGGAGGGAATGGTTCGTTATCTGCCGCGGTATCTCGGAGCTCCCTCCATCAATGAAGCCGGACAGGTCCCCGGGTCAGGCCACATACCCAACAAGCGGGATGTGGAGATCTCACTGTCGGCGGTCAGCGATTTTCTGCTCGAAGTCCGGCGGGAGGGGGCGCGACCACTTGTAATTCAACATTGGACACGGACAGAAGTCCTCAACCAACAGCCTATCGCGGGATATGCGGAAATCCGCGACGTGGTGGTCAAAAGCAACACGCCGATCAGCGAGGACGGTCCACTGTTGCGTGCCAAGCAGGCAACCGGTCTCAATCCGTTCCGTGACGACATCCACCCCAATGAAGAAGGTCAGAGGGTGCTCGCACAGCTGTTGCTGGGCGAACTGCGCCACAACTATTCGGAGATCCTTACGGGCGCGACTCCCTGAGACGCTTTGCTCGTACCTCATTGCAGCGGTACCAAGCAACAATCGGTTTTGAAGCTCAATCATACCTGATGGAAGCGCGGGTCGCGGCTGCGCCGCGCTGATTGTGCTCTCTGCTGGTGAGGCGCGCTCCCATCTTACGCAAGGGAGTTTCTACAAATCGAAAATTGAGCTCAGCAAAGGCAAGTGTCGAGCCAATTGTCAGGAAGACCCCGATGAAAACGCCGCTGAGTGGGTTCAGATGCGGAATCAACTCTACGAAGCGATCGCGAATCATGGATGCCGCTCCGACCGACACTTGATGAATGAGATACAGCGAGTAAGACCGTGATCCGACCCACAGAAAAACCGGATCGAACCGGCTTTTGGGGAAGACCAGGCCCCGGTCGAAGTGGGCCAACCACACCAGTCCACCGCTGGCCAGTGCGAGAGCGCCGGTGGCTCGAGAGAAGTGGAGGGCGGGCGCAGCGGCGGTAGCGAGCAAAAATCAATAACACACACGAAATCACCCACGTGCAAAGGGTGTGGGAACCAACGAGAATGACGGCAGGTGCCATTTTCTCGAGGATTCGAGAAGTGCAAGCAAGATTCCCAGGCAAATAGCGTCGGTGCGAACCAGCCACAATAACGAAGGCTGCGTCGTCTCAAAGCTATTCGGCCTGGGGAGCACGATCTGAACGGCCGCGAGAGTCACAAGAAGAACGATCAGCGCTGGTCGCGGCAACAGGAGCAGCAGGAGTGGAAAAATCCAATAAAACTGCTCTTCGACCGACAAGCTCCAGTACACAGTGAGAGAACCACAACTGTGGGCTGGTAGGCACTGATAATAGTGGAAGTTTGCAACGTTCAATATCGCGGCTGCTGCATCCGACAACGCGCGAGCGGCAGCGTCGAACGAGGCTCCAGGCGCATCCGAGATACAAACGAGCAGAACCGCCAGGACTGCCCAGAGCCACGCCGAAGGCCAAAGTCTGAAAATTCTGCGCATCCAGAACGGAAGCACGAAATCTCGGAACGTGGCGCCGGAAACGGCTTCGCGCAAGATGGACTTGGCAATCACATAACCAGAAATGCAGAAGAACAGATCTACGCCCGACCACAACGCGGTGTAGTTGGTCAATACAATGTCCAGAGACCCGAATCGCCCGAGAAAGTGCGGCACCCAATGCATGGCAATAACGTACGTGATGGCGACCGCCCGCAGTATCTGAATGTCGCGGTTCTTACGGGACTCCCCGTTCATCCGCATGATCGGGCTACTCAGCCTTGTTCAAGGAGTAACCGAGTGCCACCCGCGACTGTCCGTCATCGGACCTGACCGGATACGTTTTGCGCGCCGATTCCGGGGAGCGCGTGCAGCCCACGGCCTTGTATATCTTTTCAACGGGCGTGGGAATCAGTCTCAGGCCGTTGATGCAGGGGACCGGAGTTCCGCGTGGAACGTCGAAGTCGGCTAGCGATGGCTTACCCGCGTCTCGATTGTAGTTCTGAAGCCCCAACACAAATTCGATCCTGCGATCCTTGATGTAGGAAAACAGATCGAGATAGCCACCATGCAGGTGGGCTGCGAGGTCGCGATCCGTAATGCCGTCCAAGGACCATATGACAAACCGCTCGTCCAACTGCCCCCGAATCTGCACCTCCTGCGTGGCCATGATGACCGGCAGCCGCTCGGGCTGCAGCTCAGTGATCCACGTATCGGAATGTTTCTTCACGGCTGCCGGTGTAAGCGAATCAATCTCACTGACGACGTTGTCGCCGAACTGGCTCTCCCGCTGGTGCGCTTCGAGCAGCCCCACCCCCATGACGAAGACCCAGATAGCGACCAACAGGCCGGTCTCGATGTCAGCCAGGAAACGAAGCGTGAAAATGTATAGCACCACCGCATATTCAAACAGAAAATACCGGCTGAACTGCGTGTTAGGCAGCACGTTGAACAAATGAAGCGCGGCCGGTAACAGGAACAGAGTGATCAGCTGGATCCGATCGGACCCAGTGAGCCGCTGGTGCCGGATCGCCATATACCCTAATACGGGTGCAAGATAGATCATCCCTCTCAATACCTTGAGATTGATGTAAACATTCTGGCCGAGGAACGGCACATGCACGGCTTGCAACGTGGACAGGTAGGCTCTGATGTGGCCGGCGTTCTGAACATCTCCGCCGCTGTAATGATTCAAGATCAAGTAAAAAACAACCGTGCCGGCGAGCGCCGCCCCGAGGGTGACTACCTGCCTGACATCCCGTTGAGCCAGACAGGCGCACCCGAGCCAAATTCCGAGAAAGACGGCCTCCGGGCGCAGGAAGAACAGGAGCGGCAGCAAGATGGGGGAGATCGCTATGAGCCTGCGTTCTCCCCGACTCCATAGGTGAACCATCATGAGCACCGCGGCCGCGAATAGCATGTTTTCCATTGCCATTGACGCCTGAAAGACGAAAAAAGGCATGCATAGGCTGAGCATTGCGATCGAATAGCGGCGCGTGATTGATGCGGCCGTATTGGCCCGATAGAGGAGCACACAGATGGTCCCGAGAGAAATGAAGCCGACGGCCTTCATGGCGTATGGCACGTACCGGCCGAACAATTCGATTGCGACGGCGACCACCAGCATGTAAAGCGGCGAGGTCTCACCACCCGTCTTGTATCCGGGGTTGAATTCCAGGAAATGGCCGTTCAGAAGGTTCTTCGCAAAGATGATATGAATCTCCGGATCCCCACCGAAGGCCCCCCAGTAACGGATCACGAGAACGGCTGCCCACAAGGCTGAGAGGCTGCAGAGGGCGGTCAGCAGATGCTTTTCGCTCGCTGGCAGCATCATTCGCCCTGCGACAGGTACGTTGTTCAAGCGCTTCTTCCCCAGCTCGGTGTGGCCGTGTGGAGGACATTACGACGAATGCGTGACAAATAGAATTACGGTAAGCAGGTCAAGCGCGCTGCTGCCAGTTCGTGTGCAGGACACTCTGGCCGTGCGGTCCTGACAACACTCGCAGCAAGGTGCAGGGGGCCGCTATCGTAGCCCACAGACATGCGCTGACGGGATCCGGATGGGCGAGCGAGACTCGGGGAACAGGGTCCAGCGCAGGAGCCGCAAGGCGAACTGCACCGGGCCGACGCTGAAATGCCTGGCGGCAAACAACTTCGGCAGGCTCGCCCCGTCGCGAATCTCCTGAACATCGCGTTCGGTTCTGAAGGGGCGCTCATACTTGTAGGAGGATGTCAGATCCAACATCTGACAGCCGTGGATGACGTGCAGCCGCTCGACACTGTTTTGCGCTCTTACCCTGTCGAAGCGTCGCACCTGGAAGTTGGCCGCGCTCGGCAATCCGAGCTCGAAGCTCTTCGTGAGCGATGGGCCTGATGCTAGCGTGCTGCTGAAATCGCGCGCCAAAAGTACACGATGGAGCGGACGCATTGATCACCGGTGAAATCAGGAGGCAAATAGACCGCATCTGGGACGCGCTCTGGCTTGGCGGCATTTCCAACCCGCTCGAAGTTATCGAACAGATCACCTACCTGCTCTTCCTCCACCGCCTCGACGATCTTCAATACCCTCGAGGAGAACAAAGTCGCCCGCCTGTGCTCATCCGCGGCAAGCGCTAGTCTGTGCCTGCAGTGGTGGTGCTGTGGATCGGCTTCAGCAGGTAGCCTCCTCCGGTCCCGTTCGGCCCCGACCCGTTGGCGACAATCCAACCCTCGTCATTGATTGCGACCGCGTTGAGAAGATTCAGCGCCAGCGCCGGGTCGATGAGAGAATTCAGATCCTTCATCTTGCCATTGCTGTAGACGAAGGCGTGGCATGGGCTGTCGAAAATTGGCGGCCCGCAAGAGTCGCCCACGACTGTCCCGGCATCGTTGACCCCAAGCCCTTCGCTTGCCCAGCTGAACGAGCCCTCTGGCAGCGTTCCGAGATCAATCATCGTGCCGTGACGGTACAAGAAGGCGTGCTGTGATAGGGCATTGGGTGGCGCAACATCTGATGTACCAGTGACGAGCCCATGTGTGCTGATCGCACTACCGAAGCTGTTACTCCTGCTATTCCCCATGGGCAGCGTACCCAAGTCCCTCATTGAGCCGGTGGTGGGCTCGTAAAGGAATGCATGCTGCACAAGGTCGCCCTTTATTGTGGCGGTGCCAGTGATTTGCCCGGCGTCATTGATCGCAGCACCGTCGCTATAGGTCCCGCCCAGCGTGCCCAATTCGATCATCGTGCCGTTCATGTACAGAAACGCGCGCCCCTGCAGATCGTTGGTGGTGTAGGAATATCCCGTGACATGCCCGAGGGAGTTGATGCCAGCTGCCTGGCTGACTGTTCCACCCAGGGTGCCGATGTCCCGGATCCTGCCTTTGCTGTATATGAACGCGTGCCGCGTCGTCTCGGCTGTATTCTCCAAGGTGCCGGTCACCTGTCCTGCCGAGTTTATGCCGCTAGCATAGGAGTACGACCACCCTGGGACCGCGCCCAGGCTCGTCACAATCCCGTTGTTATAAACAAAGACGCGGAACCTGTTGGGCGTGCCATGGAAACTCGAGGTTCCAACCACCTGCCCATGCTCGTTTATACCAGCACCGGACGCAGAGTCATCCCCTTTGATTGGCTGGATGCGAATCACTGAGTAGCGCTGTGCTGCGACCGGGAAGGCAAGCAGCGCGGCAAGTGCCGCCAACGCCCAGCGTGAACAGCCTGCGATTTTCGCTTCCATCTTCGAATCCCTCCGTCCCTGCCTGATGCCGAATCATGCGAGTTTCCCTGTAGCGTGCGCACGACTCGTGTCAGGTAAGTGACAATGAGATGATCATGAAAAAAGCCCCGGGAATGATCGATCCGCGGCAACACTGGCTACAGTAGTGCTGGAATTCGCCGATCCCGAATCCGGGAACTAGTCCAAGGAGATACCGACAATCCGGGGCGCCAGAGCCTGCTGCGCCTGGGCGCAGGCTTTGATCCCCGCCTGTATCCGTCCGAGCACGTCAGGATCGGCTGCTTGGCTGATACAGTGTTCCACCACCGCGGGCAGTTGTTGGTGGACGAGGGCGGCAAGACGGCGCAACTCATTGCCGACCTGGGCCTTCGGCAACCCGCAGCGCTCCGCCATGACCGCCCAATCGAAGGGTGAGAGCTCCCTCCTGTCGGAAGGTATCTCCGATGGCCATCGCGAAGTTATCGTCAATGATCTCGCGGTTCATTCCGAAGGTGCTGACCAGGTCATAGGCCGGCGCGAGTCACCCCACTGATTCCGGCAAAGAAGGACAGGTTTTTCGCGTGCGCATCGGTGTTGCCGATCAGAACCTGGAAGATCACCCAACGCAGCAGAGCCTGCCGTTGCACCAAAGGTTGCGGCGCGAAGTGTTGGAGGGCGAAGAGGTGCGGCAGATTTGCTCCGTCGCGGATGTGCCTGACGTCCTTGCCGTTGCCATAGAGCCGTTCATATTTGGCGTCCACCGACAGGCCAAGTGCCTGACAACCATCCATCACGTGCAATCGATCTACCACTTCGCGGCGGGGACTGTCGTTTGTCAACGATGCCCGACGATCGAAGCGTTCCACCAGAAGGGCAGGCTCCGGCAGTTGCAACAGCCGAACGGCAGCCACCTCCAGACCACACGCCGATGCGAGCCGCATGCAGAAAAACTCATTGGAGGTCAGCCCGGCCGTAATCTTCGCCTGCGGCTCAGGCTTCAGAATATGAGTGGACGCCAGGGCCCCTTCAGCCAGAAACCAATCCTGTCCGCGCACGAAGAGTGCCAACTTGTCTTGGTAACCCGGGATCGACAATCGAACCTTGCCATCCCATACGGAAAACGGTACATCCGGGCGCTCTCGAATTCGCTCCGATAACTCCTTGCTGGTCACGGGTCGCAATGAGGTGGCCGGCGCCGACGCGCCTTGTGGCAGGATGCGCAGCGCCCCCATGCACTCAGCCCCCAGGCTCGCAAGCAGCCCGATGAGGCTTCCTCTCGAAACGCGCGCAGCGGCCGCGGCGGCATCCAGACTCCTGCCCTCGGGCAACAGATTCTGGAAGAAATCCCGTACAACCACCGAATGCCCAGGAGAAGCGCGGGGCAGTCGCGCCAGATCCGCTTCGCCGGGCAGCGGCAGGTAAGGGGAAAGCGCAAAGCGCTCCGGATCTCTCAGCCAGAGGTCATGATAGGTGAAGGAGAAGTCACCATCGCGGTTCTGCGCAAGGGTTCCCACCCGCCGCGCGCCGAGGAAGACCTCAAGATCCAAGGCCGACAGTCTCAAGCGCCCGGCGCACCCTCGTGCTTTCCCGTGCCGGCGCCGCGAAGAGGGATACACCCAGGCTATTGAGCACGTGAAAGGCAATCCCCAGAGTCACCGTACCGGTGCCCAGTTCGAGGTCCGATAAGGTTTGCTTCGAGACTCCCAGTGCCTGGGCAGCGCTCGCCAGCGTGAAACCCGCAGTGGTACGCGCCGCGCGCACCGAAACCCCCAGTTCCTTCGCGGATCGCATCTGTAGCTGAGTCGGAAACTCGATCTTCTTGACCGTCTTCATTCACATCCTCGATTGACCGGTCTATGGCCGCTACCGTGTTTAATCCTATATTAGTAGGATTTTACATTGAGTTTGGAGGTTTGTCGACAAAGAACCTGCCTCAGCAGGATTTTTGTTCAGTGAGACGGGCTCGGAGCGTTAAAACCTATTTTGATAGGATTTAAGCTCGGCTGCTATTGCATCTGAGGCTCTATCTACTCTATCGATACCCTCAATCTCTGATAGAGCATGATAGAGTAGGATAGAGTAATGACAGAGTAATCCTGCCACGGCCCCTATATGCAGTACAGAGACTTGCGTACGGATCTGATCGACTACATCCAGGGTCGGGCGGCGGGGCCGGAAGGCCCTCCACGCGCCCACGAAATCACGGAATACCTGGGCGTCAGCCGCCCGACTGTCAACCGTCTGCTTCGGGACCTGCTCGAGGAGAACAGACTCGAGAAGATCGGGGCTGGCCCCGAGATTCGGTACGTGCCTGGGCCTTCCGCGCCCGATCTGCTCGCAGTCACGCCTCAACCGACTCCGCCGCCGTCGGTTCGAGCTACTCGGGCACTCAAAGACATGCTGACAAAGCCACTAGGCTCACGAATGCCGGTGACATACGACCGCGCGTTCGTGGACGACTATGTGCCCAACGAGACCCATCTGGTGCCGGCCTCGATTGCCGACTCGTTGTATCAAGCCGGACGTGCGCAGGGCCAGCAGCCGGCCGGAACCGTCGCAAGAAAGGTCCTCGAGCAATTGCTGATCGACTTGTCTTGGTACTCATCGCGACTCGAAGGCAACCGAAAAAGTCTGCTGGATACCCGGGAGCTGTTCGCTCGGGGCCGTGGAGATGCAAGCGACCCGGATGTAACGATGCTCCTCAATCACAAGGAGGCGATTGAGTTTATGGTCGATGCGGTTCCGGAAGAGGGAATCACAGTCCTGGTCGTCAGGAATCTGCATGCGTTGCTCACGCAGGGGCTACTGGCGGATGAGACCGCGGCCGGCAAAATTCGCCACCGCATAGTCAACATCGACGGCTCGGCCTATCAGCCGCTGCAGGTCCCTTCACTGATCGAAGAACTGCTCAACGAGGTCGTCGCCAAGGCTCGTCTCGTCAGAAATCCAATCGAGGCGGCATTCTTCCTTTGGGTCAACATTGCCTACCTTCAGCCCTTTGAAGACGGCAACAAGCGCACTAGCCGGCTCAGCGCCAACCTGCCCCTGTTGTTGTACAACTGCGCGCCACTCTCGTTTCTTGACGTCGAAGCACCCGACTACGCTTTGGCAATGCTCGGTGTCTATGAACAAACGAATGCGGATCTGGCGGTTGAGCTTTTCGAGGCCACGTATCGTCGGTCCATCGACAAGTATCGCGTCGCATTGTCTTCGATGGGAACGCCGGAGCCCATTCGGGCGCGTTACCGCCAGCAACTGGGAGACGTCGTGCGCCAAGTGGTCGGTAACCGGGAGCCGCTCAGCAAGGCGGTCGAATCAATGGGCCTCTCGGGCCCGGAACTCGAAGATTTCACCCGCGTGGTTCGAGAGGAACTTGCGCACCTCGAGATCTACAACTGTGCGCGCTACCGGCTGTCAATCCCCGCGGTTGAGCGCTGGATCAGTGCCGGTCGCCCGGGCACTGACGCCTAACGCTTCCTTGTATATCACAACCTGTGGCCGCGTCTGGACAACCACGAACAACGCCGCGGGACAGCGGCTCCCAAATCTTGTAGCGGATAATACTCAAGATGCTCTGTTTTCCGCTATCAGGGTGGTATATCGTAAGAGCGGATAATCATGTTTTCTTGGATTATCCGCTAAACGGCGCGACCAACTCATGGCTTTCTTCGGCAGAGCAGAAGAACTTCAAGTATTACAGCAGCTTATGCGCAGCCCGCTGGCGGTCGCCACGATTACAGGCCGGCGCCGGATCGGCAAAAGTCGCCTGGCGGCCGAGCATGCCCGGCGCAGTGGCCGCAAGCTCATCAAGATCGAGGGCCGCGATACCGTTCACGCAGGCAATGCCGCCCAACTCGCAGCCTTTGCGGCGGATCTGGGACGCGACGCGGGTACTGCGGGTCTCAGCTTCGAGAGCTGGAACAGCGCCTTCAACACGTTGGGGAAGCTGGCTCAAGGCAAGGACTGGATCATCCTCCTTGATGAGATCACCTGGCTCGCCCGTCACAGTGAGGAATGTCTCGCGGAGCTCAAGGTATTCATCGACACCTACGTCAATGGCAGCGGCACTCAGCTCATCATCTGCGGCTCCATCTCGCAGTGGGTCGAGCAGCATGTCAATGAGAGCGATCTCTTCGTCGGGCGGATCTCGCGCAAGATCCATCTGCAACCTCTGACGTTGTCGGAGTCGGCGCAATTCTGGTCGGACCGGGAAGTGACTTCGCGAGAGATCCTCAACTGCCTTTGCGTGACCGGCGGAGTGCCTCGCTATCTGGAGGAAATCAATGTCTGCGAAAGCGCAGAGTGGAATGTCCGCAGACTGTGCTTCGAGCCCTCCGGCTACCTGGTCAGCGAATTGCCCAACCTCATCAAGAGCTCTTTCCTGAGCGCCACGCGCGAGTCCTCACTGGAACGCTACCTGAAGTTGCTGAGAGCGCTGTCCGGCCAGGGCAAAACGCCGGCCGAGATCGAAGACGCCACCGGCATTCACAACAACGAGAGTCTGCGCGACAGTCTTGCCGCCCTGACGTTGTCCGGACTCGTTTCGGAAAATCCGGCCTGGAGCATCAAAACCACAGAGCTTCACAAACGCAACGTCCGCTACCGCGTTGAGGATCCCTACACACGGTTTTACCTGAAATACATCCGGCCGCATTTGCGGGAGATCGGCCGGGGCATGTACCTGAACACCACACTGAAACAGCTACCGTCCTGGGACACCATTCGTGGCCTGCAGTTCGAGTCCCTGGTCGGCCAGAGCATGATTCCGGCCATCCTCGACAGACTGAATCTGCGTGGCGTCCCCGTGCAGCGCTTCGGTCCCTACTTTCAAAACAAGACTGCCCAGCATCTTGCCGTGCAGATCGATTATTTGTTGCAGGCTGATGATGTGTTGTATGTCTGTGAGACGAAGTTCCGCAGAACTGTCGAGGCTTCGGTCATCGACGAAGTGAAGGAGAAGGTTCGGCGCCTGGGCGTGCCGAAGGGGATGACGGTGCGCAAGGTCCTGATCTACAGCGGCGAGCTGGATCAGGCGCTGAGGGATAGTATCTATTTTGACCGTGAGATCTGCATCGACAAGCTCCTGCGTTCGCGCTGAGCGGCATTGCCTTCTTCGGGCCGCTGTCGTGCGGTTGATTGCGCAGCCAGTTGCTACTGGCGGGAACCGGACATCGCGTCTTTGCTGTCGAGGTGACGCGATTCAACAGCTTCCTTCCCGTCGATCTGCGCCGGTGTCGGCAACGGCTGCAGGCGTTCGAACTCTCCCGGCAGTTCGTAGACGCTGATAGCCACCGGCTCGACCTCCCATTGTCCATTCCGAAGCTTCACGTTCGCCCAGGCGATTTCGGAGCTCACGAGACACTTCCAACGCGGCATGCCATCGACACTGCGGTTCAAATTGCCGAAGTTTCGAGTACGCACCCGCTGCCACTCGCCCCACTCCGCGCCATTGGCGCGAAAGCGAACCTTGTCGGCGTGGAGGTAAGCCATACCGCTCCAGGTCACTCCGTGCTCCGCATCGAGCGGTTGAACTTTTCCCGGATGCAGGTACCAGTAGAACGGACCTGAATACTGCCGCAGCCCGCTGGTCGCGAGCGTCTCTTCGTGATTCGCCACAGTGAGTGTGTTCTTGGCACGAAGAAAGTTGTCGGGCTCGATCCGGGCCTTGAATGCGTCCAGCGCCGCAAGCTCGGTCGCGTCAGTGGTGGGCTTGCTGTCACATGTGGCGAACTCATAAGAGTGTACGGTCCGAAGCTGGTCAGCTTTCGGACCGCAGCCGGCACTGATCGCAACGGCCAGCGCCGTCAGCGCGATCCGGGCTGATTTCTGCCAGGTTGAAGTCTGAGTGGGCATGTTGTTTTTCATAGCCTCGAATCGCGTTGACTGGGAACTCGGAACCATTTGCTGACGGATGTTGTAGCCGCGAAGCGCAGCTCGCCGTGCGGGTCGAGAATCACAATGGACTCATCATCGCTCTCCGTCTGTTTCGTGGCGACCTGGTGCTCGACACTGTCGCGATAGCCCAACGGGCTGTCGCCGCGCACTTCCTCAGGCTCCCAGGTCGTGTAGTGAGTCCGCACCACCGCCCGCTTGCCATCCGGATCGATCGTGATCTGCAGCGGCCCGCGCACCAGGCGCGTCCGCCGGAACTGGGCCCGGGACTCGTACGCGAGCGCACACAGCTCTTTCAACTTCACAGTTTGAGTTTTGCCCTTGACCAGCTCGTGTGCCGCTTCGCGTTCGGCGGCGACCTGTTGAGCTTCCGCGTAGTCCGCGACGATTCGGTTTTCCGCCAGCGCAAATTCAGTGACGGTCAGTACGAAGTCGTCGCTCCGCGCTTCGCAGATGGCGGTGACATTGCCTTTCATGAAAGCCTCGTCCGCGCCATCCACAAACTTGCGCACCGACGCTTCGGTGAGTTGCTTGTGCCCGCAGCCGGCCAGCAGGCCGGAGGCACAGAGGATGACGGCCATGTTGCGCAGGACAGTGCTCATCTCAACTGTAGTCCGTAATGAAACTGAAAAACCGCATGATCTGCTCGCCTACGTAGGTGCCGCACACGAGCACCGCGGTTGAAAGACCGATCGCATAGGACGCGCCCGACAGCACCTTGTCGCGTGCTCCTTCCGAGTTATCCCACAGGCGGCGTGCCGAAACCATTCCAACAATCGATACTGCAACTCCGACGATTCCCTGCAGTACGGAGATCGGCACACCGAGTGCCACAGTGAGAATCGGCAGAACGGCGACGACGATCCCAATATCGATCTTCACGGTCCGCCTGCGAATTTCCGGGTCCTCACCATAGGCCCCCACACGCTCAACGAAGAAGCGCAGTAGCGGAAAAGCGATGAGTATTCCGAACACAAAAGTCAGCGAAGGATGCAGGCGAAGGTGCTGCCAGTGTCCTGCCCATTCCGCCTGCCACTGCGCGAGCCAGCCGGGCTGCGGCTTTTGAGGAAGTGGAATGTGGGCGGGCAGTGCCGGCCCTGGCACAGTCTTGGCCTGTGCGCTGTTAACAGGGAGATAGAGGGTTTCCGGTGTATCCAGCGATTCGATACCCGAACAGGTTGCGCGCAGACGCAAGCTTCCTCCATCCGCCACCAACATGTTGCGACTGTAGCCGGCAATGAGCAAAGTGCCGTCGCCCGCGATTGCGCCACGCGCGTTGGCCGGCAGCACCATCGGGTGGGCGGACTCAGTCCACGTGCCCGATTGTCCATTGAAGATCATGGTCCGCGGCGCGCGTACGCGATAGGAATTCATCCGGTTGGACCAGGCTACGAAACACCCATCGCCTGTCGGCACCAACTGGTCGAATTCCACGTCGTACAGGTCGCTTGGGAAGGCGAACGAGCTCAGAACGAGCTTCTGTGCATTCCAGTGCACGAGTTGGCGCACGTTCGGCGACACCGCGGTGACGTTTCCACGTTCATCGCGATAGCCCGGCATCCCGTTGACAGCGAGGAGAAGCACATCAGCGCCGTCATCCCAGTGATTCGTGCGAGGGTTCCAGACAGTGGCGATTGGATTCAGTAACGGTGTGCCCTGCGGACCGGACAGCGGAATGGAGCCGTTCGCGGGTCCGTTCAATTTCGTTGTCGTCCAGGTGCCGTTGGGATCCCACACCATGGCGCGCTCGCTGCCTTGCACCCAAAGCACCTGACCTCCGTCCAGATAGCGCAGCACCATCTTGTCCGGACTCAATTCGTTCGCCTCAGCCGTAAACTGGCCGCAGGCGCTCCAGCGGTCTTCACCCGGCGACCACAGCTCGCAGACAGCGCGTCTCGAGTCCTGGCTCAAAACACCCACGACCATGACGCGCCCATCCTTCAGCAACAGCCCTTTCGGAGCGCGCATGATCGTGTTGGTATAGGTGGCGAGCGCCCAGGTGTTGTCCTTCGGGTTCCAGATCTGCGTGACAGCGGATTCACCGCCCACGACCATGATGCGGCCGTCGTTGAGCGTAACGAGCGCGGGTCGGTCGCGTGTGATGTAACCTTCGGCCACCGGCTCCCAGCGCAGCAGCTCACGATTCAACCTTGCTGCATCCAGTAACTGTCGGTTGCCCTGCACGAACGCATGTCCGCGAAACGCTATAACTTCCCCCGCCAGGGTGAAATAGGTGCCGGAGGAGGGCTGCCAGTTGACATCCTGTGCGATCTGGAGCCACTGCCGCGCATCCGTGCTCCACAACTGCATCTCACCATCGCCGCTGTGGAACAACAGCTCACCCTTGGCGAGCGGCACGATGATTGGATATGACCCCTGGCCGGCGCCAGGCGGATACGGCAACGTCCGCCAACCCCAGAGCGGCTGCCATAGGAGTATTGAATTTGACTTCGGCACCGCCAGTCCGCCGTCCTGGAGCGGAATCAACCACCTTTCGTTGAGCGACGCTGGAGCGGAAGGCAACTCGCCCCATGCATGCGCGACAGGATCCCACCGGTCCAGCCGTTGGTTCTCATGCGCCGTGTTTTCAATGCCTCCAGCGTAGAGCAGCCGCCCATCAGGAAATACGACAATTTGACCGCCTGGACGTGGGCGCGAGATTCCCGAAAACATCGTCACGCTTTCATCTCGCGGATCCCAAATGCGAAACGCGTACGCCGACTCAGTATTGGTGTCGCGGGCTGCGAGCTGAACACGGCCGTCAGGCAGCAGGGCAGGAATGACAGACTGGCCGCTGCGGAAGTCGAGACCGTGTACCGTCGCCCATGAGCCGGTCTTGGGATTCCAGATCTCACCAGGGTAAGTGGGAGGGTCCCCAGCCGCGCGTCGTGACTCACTGTCTGAAACCGCGCCCCCGACAACCAACACCCGCCCGTCCTGCAACACCACTGCGTGGTGGTCCGCTCGCCCCAAATGCATCGGGTTGGCAGAGGTCCAGCGGCGGGCCTCCGGGTCGTACACGAATGCAGCGGATATCAGATCCCGATAGTCCCGTCCGCCGGCGAGCAGGAATCGTCCATCCGGGAGCCGGGTAATCGTGCTGGCCTCGCGGTGTTCGACCACGAGATTTTCCGACTCATGCGGCGCCCACACCCAGGTGGCTGAGCTGTATGAACCGTTATATCCAAA
>JAUJYP020000515.1:0-21278 GCA_030674075.2 Linum usitatissimum | reverse complement strand
ACACTAATTGCATGTGGGTGGCAAGCGATGATCAATAAATGAGTTATTCTGGTTAATTTAAAAACACACGTTTGAAATATATAAAATGATTGCCCGATTTCTTATGACGACGAGAGATTCGTCAAGTTGAGTGAGGAACTCATGGCATGAACTTTACCGAACCTTAGCATCATTACCTTTCTTTATATAGTGATGCGCTTTCGAATCCATGGAAGTTATTACTCCTCAACTCTGATATTTGTTACTTTCTTCCTAAAGATGTAAGACACTAGCATCAATATTTAGTAGCTTCATCGCCCATAATGGTTTATGCTCAAGGTTGATTGATGAATGACAAGAGTTACCGTTAAATCAATCGACAATGTGATTTGCAGATCGATACGAGTCTTGAAGGCAGGGTGGAAAGACCCAAGGAGCCTCATCGAGACTTGGATTGACCAATTCCTCGAGAGATTGATCGATCGTCTTCTTCCAACAATTAGCTCGAGCTCATGATTCGTCACTTCCTCCACACTAATTGCATGTGGGTGTCAAGCGATGATCAATAAATAAGTTATTCTAGTTAGTTTAAAAACACGTTTGAAAATACTTTGAAAGTGATTACACCGATTGCTTATGACCAAGAGAGGGACGTCAAGTTGAGTTAGAACTCATGGCATGAACTTCACCGCAAGCACCTTTGCATCATTACCTTTCTCTTTATATAATATTGCGCTTTTGAATGCATGGAACGTGTACTCCTCCAACTCTAGTAGTTGGTACTTTCTTTCTAAAGATGTAAGACTAGCATCCATATTTAGTCGCTTCATCGCTCATAATGGTTTATGCTCAAGGTTGACGTATAAATGACAAGACTTACCATTAAATAGTCGACAAGGTGAAGTGCCGATCGATATGAGTCTTGAAGGCAATTGGAAAGGCCCAAAGAGCCTCATCAAACTTGATTGACCAATTCCTCGTAGATTGATCGATCGTCTTTCCAAGAATTAACCCGAGTTCATGATTCGTCACTTTGTCCGTACTAATTGCATGTGGGTGGCAAGCGATGATCAATAAATGACTTATTCTAGTTAATTTGAAAACTCATTTGAAAATACTCGAAAGTGAGTACCCCGATTCCTTATGACCGAGAGAGGGTCGTCGAATTGAGTGAGAACTCATGGCATGAACTTTACCACAACCATAGCATCATTACCTTTCTCTTTATATAATAGTGCGCTTTCGAATGCATGGAAGTTGTACTCGTCAACTCTAGTATTTGGTACTTTCTTTCTAAGCTGTAACACTAGCATCTATATTTAGTAGCTTCATCGCCCATAATGGTTTATGCTCAAGGTTGATCGATGAATGACAAGACTTACCATTAAATAGTCGACAATGTGAATTGCGGATCGATACGAGTCTTGAGCGCATTGGAAAGGCCCAAAGAGCCTCATCGAGCTTGACTGACCAATTCCTCAGAGATTGATCGATCGTCTTTCCAACAATTAGCTCGAGCTCATGATTCGTCACTTCCTCCACACTAATTGCATGTGGGTGTCAAGCGATGATCAATAAATGAGTTATTCTAGTTAGTTTAAAAACACGTTTGAAAATACTTTGAAAGTGATTACACCGATTGCTTATGACCAAGAGAGGGTCGTCAAGTTGAGTGAGTACTCATGGCATGAACTTTACCAGCACCTTTGCATCATTACCTTTCTCTTTATATAATATTGCGCTTTTGAATGCATGGAACGTGTACTCCTCCAACTCTAGTAGTTGGTACTTTCTTTCTAAAGATGTAAGACTCAGCATCCATATTTAGTCGCTTCATCGCTCATAATGGTTTATGCTCAAGGTTGACGTATAAATGACAAGACTTACCATTAAATAGTCGACAAGGTGAAGTGCCGATCGATATGAGTCTTGAAGGCAATTGGAAAGGCCCAAAGAGCCTCATCAAACTTGATTGACCAATTCCTCAGAGATTGATCGATCGTCTTTCCAAGAATTAACCCGAGTTCATGATTCGTCACTTTGTCCAGACTAATTGCATGTGGGTGGCAAGCGATGATCAATAAATGAGTTATTCTAGTTAATTTGAAAACTCATTTGAAAATACTCCCAAAGTGAGTACCCCGATTCCTTATGACCGAGAGAGGGTCGTCGAATTGAGTGAGAACTCATGGCATGAACTTTACCGTAACCTTAGCATCATTACCTTTCTCTTTATATAATAGTGCGCTTTCGAATGCATGGAAGTTGTACTCCTCGCAACTCTAGTATTTGGTACTTTCTTTCTAAAGGCGTAACACTAGCATCTATATTTAGTAGCTTCATCGCCCATAATGGTTTATGCTCAAGGTTGACTGATGAATGACAAGACTTACCATTAAATAGTCGACAATGTGAATTGCATCGATACGAGTCTTGAAGGCGGTTGGAAAGGCCCAAAAGAGCCTCATCGAGCTTGACCGACCAATTCCTCAGAGATTGATCGATCGTCTTTCCAACAATTAGCTCGAGCTCATGATTCGTCACTTCCTCCACACTAATTGCATGTGGGTGGCAAGCGATGATCAATAAATGAGTTATTCTAGTTAGTTTAAAAACACGTTTGAAAATACTTCTGAAAGTGATTACCCCGATTGCTTATGACCAAGAGAGGTTCGTCAAGTTGAGTGAGAACTCATGGCATGAACTTTACCGAACCTTAGCATCATTACCTTTCTCTTTATATAGTAGTGCGCTTTCGAATGCATGGAAGTTGTACTCCTCCAACTCTAGTATTTGGTACTTTCTTTCTAAAGTTGTAACACTAGCATCAATATTTAGTAGCTTCATCGCCCATAATGGTGTATGCTCAAGGTTGACCGATAAATGACAAGAGGTACCATTAAATAGTCGACAATGTGATTTGCCGATCGATACGAGTCTTGAAGGCGAGTTCGAAAGGCCCAAAGAGCCTCATCGAGCTTGATTAACCAATTCCTCAGAGATTGATCGATCGTCTTTCCAACAATTAGCTCGAGCTCATGATTCGTCACTTCCTCCACACTAATTGCATGTGGGTGTCAAGCCATGATCAATAAATGAGTTATTCTAGTTAGTTTAAAAACACGTTTGAAAATACTTTGAAAGTGATTACACCGATTGCTTATGACCAAGAGAGGGTCGTCAAGTTGAGTGAGAACTCATGGCATGAACTTTACCAGCACCTTTGCATCATTACCTTTCTCTTTATATAATATTGCGCTTTTGAATGCATGGAACGTGTACTCCTCCAACTCTAGTATTTGGTACTTTCTTTCTAAAGCTGTAACACTAGCATCAATATTTAGTAGCTTCATCGCCCATAATGGTTTATGCTCAAGGTTGACTGATGAATGACAAGATGTACCATTAAATAGTCGACAATGTGAATTGCCGATCGATACGAGTCTTGAAGGCAGTTGGAAAGGCCCAAAGAGCCTCGTCGAGCTTGACGGACCAATTCCTCGAGAGATCGATCGATCGTCTTTCCAACAATTAGCTCGAGCTCATGATTCGTCACTTCCTCCACACTAATTGCATGTGGGTGGCAAGCGATGATCAATAAATGAGTTATTCTAGTTAATTTAAAAACACGTTTGAAAATACTCTCAAAGTGATTACCCCGATTTCTTATGACCAACGAGAGGTTCGTCAAGTTGAGTGAGAACTCATGGCATGAACTTTACAGAACCTTAGCATCATTACCTTTCTCTTTATATAGTAGTGCGCTTTCGAATGCATGGAAGTTGTACTCCTCCAACTCTAGTATTTGGTACTTTCTTTCTAAAGCTATAACACTAGCATCAATATTTAGTAGCTTCATCGCCCATAATGGTGTATGCTCAAGGTTGACTGATAAATGACAAGAGTTACCATTAAATAGTCGACAATGTGATTTGCCGATCGATACGAGTCTTGAAGGCGAGGTCGAAAGGCCCAAAGAGCCTCATCGAAGCTTGATTAACCAATTCCTCAGAGATTGATCGATCGTCTTTCCAACAATTAGCTCGAGCTCATGATTCGTCACTTCCTCCACACTAATTGCATGTGGGTGTCAAGCCATGATCAATAAATGAGTTATTCTAGTTAGTTTAAAAACACGTTTGAAAATACTTTGAAAGTGATTACACCGATTGCTTATGACCAAGAGAGGGTCGTCAAGTTGAGTGAGAACTCATGGCATGAACTTTACCGGCACCTTTGCATCATTACCTTTCTCTTTATATAATATTGCGCTTTCGAATGCATGGAAGTTGTACTCCTCCAACTCTAGTATTTGGTACTTTCTTTCTAAAGCCGTAACACTAGCATCAATATTTAGTAGCTTCATCGCCCATAATGGTTTATGCTCGAGGTTGACTGATAAATGACAAGACTTACCATTAAATAGTCGACAATGTGAATTGCCGATCGATACGAGTCTTGAAGGCAATTGGAAAGGCCCAAAGAGCCTCATCGAAACTTGATTGACCAATTCCTCGAGAGATTGATCGATCGTCTTTCCAACAATTAGCTCGAGCTCATGATTCGTCACTTCCTCCACACTAATTGCATGTGGGTGGCAAGCGATGATCAATAAATGAGTTATTCTAGTTAGTTTAAAAACTCGTTTGAAAATACTCTGAAAGTGAGTACCCCGATTGCTTATGACCAAGAGAGGGTCGTCGAGTTGAGTGAGAACTCATGGCATGAACTTTACCACAACCTTAGCATTATTACCTTTCTCTTTATATAATAGTGCGCTTTCGAATGCATGGAACTTGTACTCCTGCAACTCCAGTATTTAGTACTTTCTTTCTAAAGCGTAACACTAGCATCAATATTTAGTAGCTTCATCGCCCATAATGGTTTATGCTCAAGGTTGAGTGATGAATGACAAGACTTACCATTAAATAGTCGACAATGTGAATTGCCGATCGATACGAGTCTTGAAGGCGGTTTGAAAGGCCCAAAGAGCCTCATCGAGCTTGTTGGACCAATTCCTCGAAGATTGATCGATCGTCTTTCCAAGAATTAGCTCGAGCTCGTGATTCGTCACTTCCTCCACACTAATTGCATGTGGGTGGTAAGCGATGATCAATAAATGAGTTATTCTAGGTAATTTAAAAACACGTTTGATAATACTCTCAAAGTGATTACCCCGATTGCTTATGACCAGACGAGGGTTCGTCAAGTTGAGTGAGAACTCATGGCATGAACTTTACCAGAACCTTAGCATCATTACCTTTCTCTTTATATAGTAGTGCGCTTTCGAATGCATGGAAGTTGTACTCCTCCAACTCTAGTATTTGGTACTTTCTTTCTAAAGCTGTAACACTAGCATCAATATTTAGTAGCTTCATCGCCCATAATGGTTTATTCTCAAGGTTGACTGATGAATGACAAGACTTACCATTAAATAGTAGATAATGTGAATTGCCGATCGATACGAGTCTTGAAGGCAGTTGGAAAGGCCCAAAGAGCCTCATCGAGCTTGACAGACCAATTCCTCAGAGATCGATCGATCGTCTTTCCAACAATTAGCTCGAGCTCATGATTCGTCACTTCCTCCACACTAATTGCATGTGGGTGGCAAGCGATGATCAATAAATAAGTTATTCTAGTTAATTTAAAAACACGTTTGAAAATACTCTCAAAGTGATTACCCCGATTTCTTATGACCAACGAGAGGTTCGTCAAGTTGAGTGAGAACTCATGGCATGAACTTTACCGAGAACCTTAGCATCATTACCTTTCTCTTTATATAGTAGTGCGCTTTCGAATGCATGGAAGTTGTACTCCTCCAACTCTAGTATTTGGTACTTTCTTTCTAAAGCTATAACACTAGCATCAATATTTAGTAGCTTCATCGCCCATAATGGTGTATGCTCAAGGTTGGCTGATAAATGACAAGAGTTACCATTAAATCGTCGACAATGTGATTTGCCGATCGATACGAGTCTTGAAGGCGAGGTCGAAAGGCCCAAAGAGCCTCATCGAAGCTTGATTAACCAATTCCTCGAGAGATTGATCGATCGTCTTTCCAACAATTAGCTCGAGCTCATGATTCGTCACTTCCTCCACACTAATTGCATGTGGGTGTCAAGCCATGATCAATAAATGAGTTATTCTAGTTAGTTTAAAAACACGTTTGAAAATACTTTGAAAGTGATTACACCGATTGCTTATGACCAAGAGAGGGTCGTCAAGTTGAGTGAGAACTCATGGCATGAACTTTACCGGCACCTTTGCATCATTACCTTTCTCTTTATATAATATTGCGCTTTTGAATGCATGGAACGTGTACTCCTCCAACTCTAGTATTTGGTACTTTCTTTCTAAAGCTGTAACACTAGCATCAATATTTAGTAGCTTCATCGCCCATAATGGTTTATGCTCAAGGTTGACTGATGAATGACAAGATGTACCATTAAATAGTCGACAATGTGAATTGCCGATCGATACGAGTCTTGAAGGCGAGTTGGAAAGGCCCAAAGAGCCTCATCGAGCTTGACGGACCAATTCCTCGAGAGATCGATCGATCGTCTTTCCAACAATTAGCTCGAGCTCATGATTCGTCACTTCCTCCACACTAATTGCATGTGGGTGGCAAGCGATGATCAATAAATGAGTTATTCTAGTTAATTTAAAAACACGTTTGAAAATACTCTCAAAGTGATTACCCCGATTTCTTATGACCAACGAGAGGTTCGTCAAGTTGAGTGAGAACTCATGGCATGAACTTTACCGAACCTTAGCATCATTACCTTTCTCTTTATATAGTAGTGCGCTTTCGAATGCATGGAAGTTGTACTCCTCCAACTCTAGTATTTGGTACTTTCTTTCTAAAGCTGTAACACTAGCATCAATATTTAGTAGCTTCATCGCCCATAATGGTGTATGCTCAAGGTTGACTGATAAATGACAAGACTTACCATTAAATAGTCGACAAGGTGAAGTGCCGATCGATATGAGTCTTGAAGGCAATTGGAAAGGCCCAAAGAGCCTCATCAAACTTGATTGACCAATTCCTCAAAGATTGATAGATCGTCTTTCCAAGAATTAACTCGAGTTCATGATTCGTCACTTTGTCCAGACTAATTGCATGTGGGTGGCAAGCGATGATCAATAAATGACTTATTCTAGTTAGTTTGAAAACTCATTTGAAAATACTTTGAAAGTGAGTACCCCGATTGCTTATGACCGAGAGAGGGTCGTCGAATTGAGTGAGAACTCATGGCATGAACTTTACCAGAACCTTAGCATCATTACCTTTCTCTTTATATAGTAGTGCGCTTTCGAATGCATGGAAGTTGTACTCCTCCAACTCTAGTATTTGGTACTTTCTTTCTAAAGCTGTAACACTAGCATCAATATTTAGTAGCTTCATCGCCCATAATGGTTTATGCTCAAGGTTGACTGATGAATGACAAGACTTACCATTAAATAGTCGACAATGTGAATTGCCGATCGATACGAGTCTTGAAGGCAGTTGGAAAGGCCCAAAGAGCCTCATCGAGCTTGACTGACCAATTCCTCAGAGATTGATCGATCGTCTTTCCAACAATTAGCTCGAGCTCGTGATTCGTCACTTCCTCCACACTAATTGCATGTGGGTGGCAAGCGATGATCAATAAATGAGTTATTCTAGTTAATTTAAAAACACGTTTGATAATACTCTCAGAGTGATTACCCCGATTGCTTATGACCAACAGAGGTTCGTCAAGTTGAGTGAGAACTCATGGCATGAACTTTACCAGAACCTTAGCATCATTACCTTTCTCTTTATATAGTAGTGCGCTTTCGAATGCATGGAAGTTGTACTCCTCCAACTCTAGTATTTGGTACTTTCTTTCTAAAGCTGTAACACTAGCATCAATATTTAGTAGCTTCATCGCCCATAATGGTTTATGCTCAAGGTTGACTGATGAATGACAAGACTTACCATTAAATAGTCGACAATGTGAATTGCCGATCGATACGAGTCTTGAAGGCAGTTGGAAAGGCCCAAAGAGCCTCATCGAGCTTGATTGACCAATTCCTCAGAGATTGATCGATCGTCTTTCCAACAATTAGCTCGAGCTCATGATTCGTCACTTCCTCCACACTAATTGCATGTGGGTGGCAAGCGATGATCAATAAATAAGTTATTCTAGTTAATTTAAAAACACGTTTGAAAATACTCTCAAAGTGATTACCCCGATTGCTTATGACCAAGAGAGGTTCGTCAAGTTGAGTGAGAACTCATGGCATGAACTTTACCAGAACCTTAGCATCATTACCTTTCTCTTTATATAGTAGTGCGCTTTCGAATGCATGGAAGTTGTACTCCTCCAACTCTAGTATTTGGTACTTTCTTTCTAAAGCTGTAACACTAGCATCAATATTTAGTAGCTTCATCGCCCATAATGGTGTATGCTCAAGGTTGATCGATAAATGACAAGACTTACCATTAAATCGTCGACAATGTGATTTGCCGATCGATACGAGTCTTGAAGGCAGGTCGAAAGGCCCAAAGAGCCTCATCAAGCTTGATTAACCAATTCCTCAGAGATTGATCGATCGTCTTTCCAACAATTAGCTCGAGCTCATGATTCGTCACTTCCTCCACACTAATTGCATGTGGGTGTCAAGCCATGATCAATAAATGAGTTATTCTAGTTAGTTTAAAAACACGTTTGAAAATACTTTGAAAGTGATTACACCGATTGCTTATGACCAAGAGAGGGTCGTCAAGTTGAGTGAGAACTCATGGCATGAACTTTACCAGAACCTTAGCATCATTACCTTTCTCTTTATATAATAGTGCGCTTTCGAATGCATGGAAGTTGTACTCCTCCAACTCTAGTATTTGGTACTTTCTTTCTAAAGCTGTAACACTAGCATCAATATTTAGTAGCTTCATCGCCCATAATGGTTTATTCTCAAGGTTGACTGATGAATGACAAGACTTACCATTAAATAGTAGATAATGTGAATTGCCGATCGATACGAGTCTTGAAGGCAGTTGGAAAGGCCCAAAGAGCCTCATCGAGCTTGACAGACCAATTCCTCAGAGATCGATCGATCGTCTTTCCAACAATTAGCTCGAGCTCATGATTCGTCACTTCCTCCACACTAATTGCATGTGGGTGGCAAGCGATGATCAATAAATAAGTTATTCTAGTTAATTTAAAAACACGTTTGAAAATACTCTCAAAGTGATTACCCCGATTTCTTATGACCAACGAGAGGTTCGTCAAGTTGAGTGAGAACTCATGGCATGAACTTTACCAGAACCTTAGCATCATTACCTTTCTCTTTATATAGTAGTGCGCTTTCGAATGCATGGAAGTTGTACTCCTCCAACTCTAGTATTTGGTACTTTCTTTCTAAAGCTGTAACACTAGCATCAATATTTAGTAGCTTCATCGCCCATAATGGTGTATGCTCGAGGTTGATGATAAATGACAAGAGTTACCATTAAATCGTCGACAATGTGATTTGCCGATCGATACGAGTCTTGAAGGCAGGTCGAAAGGCCCAAAGAGCCTCATCAAGCTTGATTAACCAATTCCTCAGAGATTGATCGATCGTCTTTCCAACAATTAGCTCGAGCTCATGATTCGTCACTTCCTCCACACTAATTGCATGTGGGTGTCAAGCCATGATCAATAAATGAGTTATTCTAGTTAGTTTAAAAACACGTTTGAAAATACTTTGAAAGTGATTACACCGATTGCTTATGACCAAGAGAGGGTCGTCAAGTTGAGTGAGAACTCATGGCATGAACTTTACCGAACCTTAGCATCATTACCTTTCTCTTTATATAATAGTGCGCTTTCGAATGCATGGAAGTTGTACTCCTCCAACTCTAGTATTTGGTACTTTCTTTCTAAAGCTGTAACACTAGCATCAATATTTAGTAGCTTCATCGCCCATAATGGTTTATGCTCAAGGTTGACTGATGAATGACAAGACTTACCATTAAATAGTCGACAATGTGAATTGCCGATCGATACGAGTCTTGAAGGCAGTTGGAAAGGCCCAAAGAGCCTCATCGAGCTTGACAGACCAATTCCTCAGAGATCGATCGATCGTCTTTCCAACAATTAGCTCGAGCTCATGATTCGTCACTTCCTCCACACTAATTGCATGTGGGTGGCAAGCGATGATCAATAAATGAGTTATTCTAGTTAATTTAAAAACACGTTTGAAAATACTCTCAAAGTGATTACCCCGATTTCTTATGACCAACGAGAGGTTCGTCAAGTTGAGTGAGAACTCATGGCATGAACTTTACCGAGAACCTTAGCATCATTACCTTTCTCTTTATATAGTAGTGCGCTTTCGAATGCATGGAAGTTGTACTCCTCCAACTCTAGTATTTGGTACTTTCTTTCTAAAGCTATAACACTAGCATCAATATTTAGTAGCTTCATCGCCCATAATGGTGTATGCTCAAGGTTGACTGATAAATGACAAGAGTTACCATTAAATAGTCGACAATGTGATTTGCCGATCGATACGAGTCTTGAAGGCAGGTCGAAAGGCCCAAAGAGCCTCATCAAGCTTGATTAACCAATTCATCAGAGATTGATCGATCGTCTTTCCAACAATTAGCTCGAGCTCATGATTCGTCACTTCCTCCACACTAATTGCATGTGGGTGTCAAGCCATGATCAATAAATGAGTTATTCTAGTTAGTTTAAAAACACGTTTGAAAATACTTTGAAAGTGATTACACCGATTGCTTATGACCAAGAGAGGGTCGTCAAGTTGAGTGAGAACTCATGGCATGAACTTTACCAAGACCTTTGCATCATTACCTTTCTCTTTATATAATATTGCGCTTTTGAATGCATGGAACGTGTACTCCTCCAACTCTAGTATTTGGTACTTTCTTTCTAAAGCTGTAACACTAGCATCAATATTTAGTAGCTTCATCGCCCATAATGGTTTATGCTCAAGGTTGACTTGATGAATGACAAGATGTACCATTAAATAGTCGACAATGTGAATTGCCGATCGATACGAGTCTTGAAGGCGATTGGAAAGGCCCAAAGAGCCTCATCGAGCTTGACAGACCAATTCCTCAGAGATCGATCGATCGTCTTTCCAACAATTAGCTCGAGCTCATGATTCGTCACTTCCTCCACACTAATTGCATGTGGGTGGCAAGCGATGATCAATAAATGAGTTATTCTAGTTAATTTAAAAACACGTTTGAAAATACTCTCAAAATGATTACCCCGATTTCTTATGACCAACAGAGGTTCGTCAAGTTGAGTGAGAACTCATGGCATGAACTTTACCAGAACCTTAGCATCATTACCTTTCTCTTTATATAGTAGTGCGCTTTCGAATGCATGGAAGTTGTACTCCTCCAACTCTAGTATTTGGTACTTTCTTTCTAAAGCTGTAACACTAGCATCAATATTTAGTAGCTTCATCGCCCATAATGGTGTATGCTCAAGGTTGATTGATAAATGACAAGAGTTACCATTAAATAGTCGACAATGTGATTTGCCGATCGATACGAGTCTTGAAGGCAATTCGAAAGGCCCAAAGAGCCTCATCAAGCTTGATTAACCAATTCATCAAAGATTGATCGATCGTCTTTCCAACAATTAGCTCGAGCTCATGATTCGTCACTTCCTCCACACTAATTGCATGTGGGTGTCAAGCCATGATCAATAAATGAGTTATTCTAGTTAGTTTAAAAACACGTTTGAAAATACTTTGAAAGTGATTACACCGATTGCTTATGACCAAGAGAGGGTCGTCAAGTTGAGTGAGAACTCATGGCATGAACTTTACCAGCACCTTTGCATCATTACCTTTCTCTTTATATAATATTGCGCTTTTGAATGCATGGAACGTGTACTCCTCCAACTCTAGTATTTGGTACTTTCTTTCTAAAGCCGTAACACTAGCATCAATATTTAGTAGCTTCATCGCCCATAATGGTTTATGCTCAAGGTTGATCGATGAATGACAAGATGTACCATTAAATAGTCGACAATGTGAATTGCCGATCGATACGAGTCTTGAAGGCGGTTGGAAAGGCCCAAAGAGCCTCATCGAGCTTGACGGACCAATTCCTCGAGATCGATCGATCGTCTTTCCAACAATTAGCTCGAGCTCATGATTCGTCACTTCCTCCACACTAATTGCATGTGGGTGGCAAGCGATGATCAATAAATAAGTTATTCTAGTTAATTTAAAAACACGTTTGAAAATACTCTCAAAGTGATTACCCCGATTTCTTATGTCCAACCGAGGTTCGTCAAGTTGAGTGAGAACTCATGGCATGAACTTTACCAGAACCTTAGCATCATTACCTTTCTCTTTATATAGTAGTGCGCTTTCGAATGCATGGAAGTTGTACTCCTCCAACTCTAGTATTTGGTACTTTCTTTCTAAAGCTGTAACACTAGCATCAATATTTAGTAGCTTCATCGCCCATAATGGTGTATGCTCGAGGTTGACTGATAAATGACAAGAGTTCCCATTAAATAGTCGACAATGTGATTTGCCGATCGATACGAGTCTTGAAGGCGGGTCGAAAGGCCCAAAGAGCCTCATCAAGCTTGATTAACCAATTCATCGAGAGATTATCGATCGTCTTTCCAACAATTAGCTCGAGCTCGTGATTCGTCACTTCCTCCACACTAATTGCATGTGGGTGTCAAGCCATGATCAATAAATGAGTTATTCTAGTTAGTTTAAAAACACGTTTGAAAATACTTTGAAAGTGATTACACCGATTGCTTATGACCACGAGAGGGTCGTCAAGTTGAGTGAGAACTCATGGCATGAACTTTACCAGCACCTTTGCATCATTACCTTTCTCTTTATATAATATTGCGCTTTTGAATGCATGGAACGTGTACTCCTCCAACTCTAGTATTTGGTACTTTCTTTCTAAAGCTGTAACACTAGCATCAATATTTAGTAGCTTCATCGCCCATAATGGTTTATGCTCAAGGTTGATCGATGAATGACAAGATGTACCATTAAATAGTCGACAATGTGAATTGCCGATCGATACGAGTCTTGAAGGCGAGTTGGAAAGGCCCAAAGAGCCTCATCGAGCTTGATGAGACCAATTCCTCGAGAGATCGATCGATCGTCTTTCCAACAATTAGCTCGAGCTCATGATTCGTCACTTCCTCCACACTAATTGCATGTGGGTGGCAAGCGATGATCAATAAATGAGTTATTCTAGTTAATTTAAAAACACGTTTGAAAATACTCTCAAAGTGATTACCCCGATTTCTTATGACCAACAGAGGTTCGTCAAGTTGAGTGAGAACTCATGGCATGAACTTTACCGAACCTTAGCATCATTACCTTTCTCTTTATATAGTAGTGCGCTTTCGAATGCATGGAAGTTGTACTCCTCCAACTCTAGTATTTGGTACTTTCTTTCTAAAGCTGTAACACTAGCATCAATATTTAGTAGCTTCATCGCCCATAATGGTGTATGCTCAAGGTTGACGATAAATGACAAGACTTACCATTAAATAGTCGACAAGGTGAAGTGCCGATCGATATGAGTCTTGAAGGCAATTGGAAAGGCCCAAAGAGCCTCATCAAACTTGATTGACCAATTCCTCAAAGATTGATAGATCGTCTTTCCAAGAATTAACCCGAGTTCATGATTCGTCACTTTGTCCAGACTAATTGCATGTGGGTGGCAAGTGATGATCAATAAATGACTTTTCTAGTTAGTTTGAAAACTCATTTGAAAATACTCTGAAAGTGAGTACCCCGATTGCTTATGACCGAGAGAGGGTCGTCGAATTGAGTGAGAACTCATGGCATAAACTTTACCAGAACCTTAGCATCATTACCTTTCTCTTTATATAATAGTGCGCTTTCGAATGCATGGAAGTTGTACTCCTCCAACTCTAGTATTTGGTACTTTCTTTCTAAAGCTGTAACACTAGCATCTATATTTAGTAGCTTCATCGCCCATAATGGTTTATGCTCAAGGTTGACTGATGAATGACAAGACTTACCATTAAATAGTCGACAATGTGAATTGCCGATCGATACGAGTCTTGAAGGCGGTTGGAAAGGCCCAAAGAGCCTCATCGAGCTTGACTGACCAATTCCTCAGAGATTGATCGATCGTCTTTCCAACAATTAGCTCGAGCTCGTGATTCGTCACTTCCTCCACACTAATTGCATGTGGGTGGCAAGCGATGATCAATAAATGAGTTATTCTAGGTAATTTAAAAACACGTTTGATAATACTCTCAAAGTGATTACCCCGATTGCTTATGACCAACGGAGGTTCGTCAAGTTGAGTGAGAACTCATGGCATGAACTTTACCAGAACCTTAGCATCATTACCTTTCTCTTTATATAGTAGTGCGCTTTCGAATGCATGGAAGTTGTACTCCTCCAACTCTAGTATTTGGTACTTTCTTTCTAAAGGCGTAACACTAGCATCAATATTTAGTAGCTTCATCGCCCATAATGGTTTATTCTCAAGGTTGACTGATGAATGACAAGACTTACCATTAAATAGTCGATAATGTGAATTGCCGATCGATACGAGTCTTGAAGGCAGTTGGAAAGGCCCAAAGAGCCTCATCGAGCTTGACTGACCAATTCCTCAGAGATTGATCGATCTTCTTTCCAACAATTAGCTCGAGCTCATGATTCGTCACTTCCTCCACACTAATTGCATGTGGGTGGCAAGCGATGATCAATAAATAAGTTATTCTAGTTAATTTAAAAACACGTTTGAAAATACTCTCAAAGTGATTACCCCGATTTCTTATGACCAACGAGAGGTTCGTCAAGTTGAGTGAGAACTCATGGCATGAACTTTACCAGAACCTTAGCATCATTACCTTTCTCTTTATATAGTAGTGCGCTTTCGAATGCATGGAAGTTGTACTCCTCCAACTCTAGTATTTGGTACTTTCTTTCTAAAGCTGTAACACTAGCATCAATATTTAGTAGCTTCATCGCCCATAATGGTGTATGCTCAAGGTTGACTGATAAATGACAAGAGTTACCATTAAATAGTCGACAATGTGATTTGCCGATCGATACGAGTCTTGAAGGCAGGTCGAAAGGCCCAAAGAGCCTCATCAAGCTTGATTAACCAATTCATCAGAGATTGATCGATCGTCTTTCCAACAATTAGCTCGAGCTCATGATTCGTCACTTCCTCCACACTAATTGCATGTGGGTGTCAAGCCATGATCAATAAATGAGTTATTCTAGTTAGTTTAAAAACACGTTTGAAAATACTTTGAAAGTGATTACACCGATTGCTTATGACCAAGAGAGGGTCGTCAAGTTGAGTGAGAACTCATGGCATGAACTTTACCGGCACCTTTGCATCATTACCTTTCTCTTTATATAATATTGCGCTTTTGAATGCATGGAACGTGTACTCCTCCAACTCTAGTATTTGGTACTTTCTTTCTAAAGATGTATGACTAGCATCCATATTTAGTAGCTTCATCGCTCATAATGGTTTATGCTCAAGGTTGACGATAAATGACAAGACTTACCATTAAATAGTCGACAAGGTGAAGTTGCCGATCGATACGAGTCTTGAAGGCAATTGGAAAGGCCCAAAGAGCCTCATCAAGCTTGATTGACCAATTCCTCGAAGATTGATAGATCGTCTTTCCAACAATTAGCTCGAGTTCATGATTCGTCACTTTGTCCAGAGTAATTGCATGTGGGTGGCAAGTGATGATCAATAAATGACTTATTCTAGTTAGTTTGAAAACTCGTTTGAAAATACTGCGAAAGTGATTACCCCGATTGCTTATGACCAAGAGAGGGTCGTCAAGTTGAGTGAGAACTCATGGCATGAACTTTACCATAACCTTAGCATCATTACCTTTCTCTTTATATAATAGTGCGCTTTCGAATGCATGGAAGTTGTACTCCTGCAACTCTAGTATTTGGTACTTTCTTTCTAAAGCTGTAACACTAGCATCTATATTTAGTAGCTTCATCGCCCATAATGGTTTATGCTCAAGGTTGACTGATGAATGACAAGACTTACCATTAAATAGTCGACAATGTGAATTGCCGATCGATACGAGTCTTGAAGGCAGTTGGAAAGGCCCAAAGAGCCTCATCGAGCTTGACAGTGACCAATTCCTAGAGATCGATCGATCGTCTTTCCAACAATTAGCTCGAGCTCATGATTCGTCACTTCCTCCACACTAATTGCATGTGGGTGGCAAGCGATGATCAATAAATGAGTTATTCTAGGTAATTTAAAAACACGTTTGATAATACTCTCAAAGTGATTACCCCGATTGCTTATGACCACAGAGGTTCGTCAAGTTGAGTGAGAACTCATGGCATGAACTTTACCAGAACCTTAGCATCATTACCTTTCTCTTTATATAGTAGTGCGCTTTCAAATGCATGGAAGTTGTACTCCTCCAACTCTAGTATTTGGTACTTTCTTTCTAAAGCTGTAACACTAGCATCAATATTTAGTAGCTTCATCGCCCATAATGGTTTATTCTCAAGGTTGGCTGATGAATGACAAGACTTACCATTAAATAGTCGATAATGTGAATTGCCAATCGATACGAGTCTTGAAGGCGAGTTGGAAAGGCCCAAAGAGCCTCATCGAGCTTGATGAACCAATTCCTCGGAGATTGATCGATCGTCTTTCACAACAATTAGCTCGAGCTCATGATTCGTCACTTCCTCCACACTAATTGCATGTGGGTGGCAAGCGATGATCAATAAATGAGTTATTCTAGTTAGTTTAAAAACACGTTTGAAAATACTCTCAAAGTGATTACACCGATTGCTTATGACCAACAGAGGGTCGTCAAGTTGAGTGAGAACTCATGGCATGAACTTTACCGGAACCTTAGCATCATTACCTTTCTCTTTATATAGTATTGCGCTTTTGAATGCATGGAAGTTGTACTCCTCCAGCTCTAGTATTTGGTACTTTCTTTCTAAAGCGGTGTATCACTAGCATCAATATTTAGTAACTTCATCGCTCATAATGGTGTATGCTCAAGGTTGGCGATAAATGACAAGACTTACCATTAAATAGTCGACAAGGTGAAGTGCCGATCGATATGAGTCTTGAAGGCAATTGGAAAGGCCCAAAGAGCCTCATCAAACTTGATTGACCAATTCCTCGAAGATTGATAGATCGTCTTTCCAAGAATTAACCCGAGTTCATGATTCGTCACTTTGTCCACACTAATTGCATGTGGGTGGCAAGTGATGATCAATAAATGACTTTTCTAGTTAGTTTGAAAACTCTTTTGAAAATACTGCGAAAGTGAGTACCCCGATTGCTTATGACCAAGAGAGGGTCGTCGAATTGAGTGAGAACTCATGGCATGAACTTTACCATAACCTCCGCATCAATTACCTTTCTCTTTATATAATAGTGCGCTTTCGAATGCATGGAAGTTGTACTCCTACGACTCTAGTATTTGGTACTTTCTTTCTAAAGGCGTAACACTAGCATCAATATTTAGTAGCTTCATCGCCCATAATGGTTTATGCTCAAGGTTGAGTGATGAATGACAAGACTTACCATTAAATAGTCGACAATGTGAATTGCCGATCGATACGAGTCTTGAAGGCGAGTTGGAAAGGCCCAAAGAGCCTCATCGAGCTTAACTGACCAATTCCTCAGAGATTGATCGATCGTCTTTCCAACAATTAGCTCGAGCTCATGATTCATCACTTCCTCCACACTAATTGCATGTGGGTGGCAAGCGATGATCAATAAATGAGTTATTCTAGGTAATTTAAAAACACGTTTGATAATACTCTCCAAAGTGATTACCCCGATTCCTTATGACCAACGAGAGGTTCGTCAAGTTGAGTGAGAACTCATGGCATGAACTTTACCGGAGACCTTAGCATCATTACCTTTCTCTTTATATAGTAGTGCGCTTTCCAATGCATGGAAGTTGTACTCCCTCCAACTCTAGTATTTGGTACTTTCTTTCTAAAGCTGTAACACTAGCATCAATATTTAGTAGCTTCATCGCCCATAATGGTTTATTCTCAAGGTTGGATCGATAAATGACAACAGTTACCATTAAATAGTCGATAATGTGAATTGCCGATCGATACGAGTCTTGAAGGCGGTTGGAAAGGCCCAAAGAGCCTCATCGAGCTTGGTGAACCAATTCCTCGGAGATTGATCGATCGTCTTTCGAAGAATAACCCGAGTTCATGATTCGTCACTTCCTCCACACTAATTGCATGTGGGTGGCAAGCGATGATCAATAAATGACTTATTCTAGTTAATTTGAAAACACGTTTGAAAATACTGCTGAAAGTGAGTACCCCGATTGCTTATGACCCAGAGAGGGTCGTCGAAATTGAGTGAGAACTCATGGCATGAACTTTACCGAGAACCTTAGCATTATTACCTTTCTCTTTATATAATAGTGCGCTTTCGAATGCATGGAACTTGTACTCCTCCAACTCTAGTATTTGGTACTTTCTTTCTAAAGCCGTAACACTAGCATCAATATTTAGTAGCTTCATCGCCCATAATGGTTTATGCTCAAGGTTGGATCGATAAATGACAAGACTTACCATTAAATAGTCGACAATGTGATTTCGCCGATCGATACGAGTCTTAAAGGCAGGTCGAAAGGCCCAAAGAGCCTCATCGAGCTTGATTGACCAATTCCTCAGAGATTGATCGATTGTCTTTCCAACAATTAGCTCGAGTTCATGATTCGTCACTTCCTCCACACTAATTGCATGTGGGTGTCAAGCGATGATCAATAAATGAGTTATTCTAGTTAGTTTAAAAACACGTTTGAAAATACTTTGAAAGTGATTACACCGATTGCTTATGACCAAGAGAGGGTCGTCAAGTTGAGTGAGAACTCATGGCATGAACTTTACCAAACTTTCGCATCATTACCTTTCTCTTTATATAATATTGCGCTTTTGAATGCATGGAACGTGTACTCCTCCAACTCTAATAGTTGGTACTTTCTTTCTAAAGCTGTAACACTAGCATCAATATTTAGTAGCTTCATCGCCCATAATGGTGTATGCTCAAGGTTGACTGATAAATGATGAGTTACTTTTTACCATTAAATAGTCGACAAGGTGAAGTGCGATCGATATAAGTCTTGAAGGCAATTGGAAAGGCTCAAAGAGCCTCATCAAACTTGATTGACCAATTCCTCAAAGATTGATAGATCGTCTTTCCAGGAATTAACCCGAGTTCATGATTCACTTTGTCCAGACTAATTGCATGTGGGTGGCAAGTGATGATCAATAAATGACTTTTCTAGTTAGTTTGAAAACTCATTTGAAAATACTCTGAAAGTGAGTACCCCGATTGCTTATGACCGAGAGAGGGTCGTCGAATTGAGTGAGAACTCATGGCATGAACTTTACCATAACCTTAGCATCATTACCTTTCTCTTTATATAATAGTGCGCTTTCGAATGCATGGAAGTTGTACTCCTACAACTCTAGTATTTGGTACTTTCTTTCTAAAGCCGTAACACTAGCATCTATATTTAGTAGCTTCATCGCCCATAATGGTTTATGCTCAAGGTTATCTGATGAATGACAAGACTTACCATTAAATAGTCGACAATGTGAATTGCCGATCGATACGAGTCTTGAAGGGCAGTGAAAGGCCCAAAGAGCCTCATCGAGCTTGATCCAATTCCTCGAGAGATTGATCGATCGTCTTTCCAACAATTAGCTCGAGCTCATGATTCATCACTTCCACCACACTAATTGCATGTGGGTGGCAAGCGATGATCAATAAATGAGTTATTCTAGGTAATTTAAAAACACGTTTGATAATACTCTCAAAGTGATTACCCCATTTCTTATGACTGACGGGAGGTTCGGCGAGTTGAGTGAGAACTCATGGCATGAACTTTACCAGAACCTTAGCATCATTACCTTTCTCTTTACATAGTAGTGCGCTTTCGAATGCATGGAAGTTGTACTCCTCCAACTTCTAGTCTTTGGTTTTTTTTTCCTTTTCCACAAAGTTGTAACACTAGCATCAATATTTAGTAGCTTCATCGCCCATAATGGTTTATTCTCAAGGTTGACCGATAAATGACAAGACTGACCATTAAATAGTCGATAATGTGATTTGCCGATCGATACGAGTCTTGAAGGCAGTTGAAAGGCCCAAAGAGCCTCATCAAGGCTTGATGAACCAATTCCTCGATTGATCGATCGATCGTCTTTCCAATACCTAACTCGAGCTCATGATTCGTCACTTCCTCCACACTAATTGCATGTGGGTGTCAAGCCATGATCAATAAATGAGTTATTCTAGTTAGTTTAAAAACACGTTTGAAAATACTTTTAAAGTGATTACACCGATTGCTGACTGACGAGAGGGTCGTCAAGTTGCACAGTGAGAACTCATGGCATGAACTTTTACCGGCACCTTTGCATCATTACCTTTCTCTTTATATAATATTGCGCTTTTGAATGCATGGAACGTGTACTCCTCAACTCTAGTAGTTAATTTTCTGCCTCTAAAGATGTATGACTAGCATCCGTATTTAGTCGCTTCATCGCTCGTAATGGTTTATGCTCAAGGTTGACGTATAAATTACAAGACTTACCATTAAATAGTCGACAAGGTGAAGTGTGATCGATATGAGTCTTGAAGGCAATTGGAAAGGCCCAAAACCACCAATCAAACTTGATTGACAATTCCTCGAGAGATTGATCGATCGTCTTTCCAAGATATAACCCGAGTTCATGATTCGTCACTTTGTCAGTTAATTGCAGAGCATGTAATCGTCAATAAAAAAATATTATAGTTAATTTGAAAACTCATTTGAAAATACTCTGAAAGTGAGTACCCCGATTGCTTATGGCCAGAAATAATCGTCGAATTAATTGAGAACTCATGGCATGAACTTTACCGGAACCTTAGCATTATTACCTTTCTCTTTATAAAATAAGTGCGCTTTCGAATGCATGGAACTTGTACTCCTCTGACTCTAGTATTTGGTACTTTCTTTCTAAAAAGGCGCCGCTTAGCATCAATATTTAGTAGCTTCATCGCCCATAATGGTTTATGCTCGAGGTTGAGGCCGAGTAGATGACACGACTTACCATTAAATAGTCGACAATGTGAATTGCCGATCGATGCGGAGATCTTGAAGGCGGTTGAAGAGGCTGAAAAGAGCCTCGTAGAGCTTGAGCGACGATTCCTCGAGAGATTGATCGATCGTCTTTCCAACAATTAGCTCGAGCTTGTGATTCGTCACTTCCTCCACACTAATTGCATGTGGGTGGCAAGCGATGAT
>JAUJYP020000514.1:0-210110 GCA_030674075.2 Linum usitatissimum | reverse complement strand
ACGAAACCAATGCTTATGTTATCCTATTTTATTCAGCATTTTTGTCAAACTTCAAACTAAGAAGTGTTATTGTTTATCCTTATTGCTTAGTTGTTAGTCAAATTACACCATACCAAGGTTCACCGTGAAAGTAAAAGTGCATCGTTCCGAGTTGCGCGGTGTATCGTGCATTGAGGAAGTGCACCATACCGCTGTGCAATACATAATGGAAATGTAATGTACTAATGTGCACCATGTGTGGTTCATTGTGGAAGTGCATCGCACCAAGGTATACGGTTCATGGTGGAAGTGGATGAGATCATCTTAGTAGTTCCTAAACAAGGTTTCAAAGTCCCATGCATCCGAGACCCTCCAGGCACTCTACGAGAAGACCATCAATTTTGTGGAATCAAGGATCCAACACAATCATTTTGCAAAGGAGATCTCTTAGAAGGATACAAGGACGTCCCTAGCTTGGATCAATGAAGATAAATTTATCCTCGAATAATTGGCAATCCAACGAGGCCACAGACACGTGCCACGAGATCGAGGTCGGCATCGGCACGCATCAAAATCGCCGCCGCAACCAAGAACCAAGATTCGCAACAACGAGATTCCAAGGCAACTTTGCCCGCACTCTCTTCGTTGGGAGAAGAGGTGTGGAACGATGGTAAAAGACATGTACTTTACTTTGGAAGCATTCGGCACAAGATTATCTTCGAATGTGCGAAGTTGCTCAAAATCGGATCCACCGATTTAAAAGGATTTCTTTTAATCGCACTTTGGCCCAAACGAGAACACTTTACCCGCACCATCTCTTGGCCAGGTACTTAATAGGTTATTTAAAGACCAGCAAGGTCGATGGAAAGAGGGAGAAACGAGTTTGGGAACGAAGCCTACGAGGTGGAGTCGTTACGATGATGGCGGTGCCACCTAAACGATGCCCCTCACACCCTTTAAAGCCTCGTTCATTTTTACTCGCACCATATGAAGAGTACACGTGTGATAACTTCTATGGAACGTCACTAAGGCCTTGTTCAAGTCACACTACCAATCGACAACTCAAAAGCCTCACTTAGGTCCGCCTACGAGCCCAAAGAGTGGCGCCAACCATCAAGGACGAAACCAAGGCTTATGTTATCCTATTTCATTTAGTTTTATTCGAACTTCAAACCAAGAAGTGTTATTCTTTATCCTCATTGCTTAGTTGTTAGTCAAATTGCGCCATACCAAGGTCACCGTGAAAGTAAAAGTGCATCGTTCCGAGTGCATGGAGTATCGTGCATTGTCGAAGTGCACCATACCAAGCCGTGCAAAGCATAATGGAAATGTAATGTACTAATGTGCACGATGTGTGGTTCATTGTAGAAGTGCATCGCATTAAGTTATACAGTTCATGGTGGAAGTTGATGAGATAATATTAGCTCTCTTTGGAGAAAGAGGTGTGGAACGATGTTAAAAGACATGTTCTTTACTTTGGAAGTATTCGGCATAAAATTTAATTCGAATGTGGAAAGTTTAACAAAATCGTAAATCCATAGATTTTAAAGGATTTCTTTAATCGTACTTTTGCCCAAAGGAGAACACTTTACCCGCACCATCTCTTGGCCGGGTGCTTAATAGGCTATTTAAAGACCAACAAGGCCGATGGAAAGAGGGAGAAATGAGTTTGGGAACGAAGCCCACGGGTGGAGTCGTTACGATGATGGCGATGCCACTGAAACGAGGCCTCTCACACCCTTTAAAGCCTCGGTTGATATTTTCTCGCACCATATGAATAGTACACGTGCGATAACTCCTATGGAACGTCACTAAGGACTGTCTAAAGTGACAATACTAATCGACAACTCAAAAGCCTCACTTAGGTCCGCCTACGAGCCCAAAGAGTGGCCCAGACCATCAAGGACGAAACCAAGGCTTATGTTATCCTATTTCATTCGGTATTTTGTTCGAACTTCAAACCAAGGAGTGTTATACTTTATCCTTATTGCTTAGTTTTTAGTGAGATTGCGCCATACCAAGGTTCAGAGTGAAAGTAAAAGTGCATCATTCAGAATTTGCATGGAGAATCGTGCATTGTCGAAGTGCACCTTACCAAGCCCTGCAAAGCATAATGGAAATGTAATGTACTAATGTGCACGATGTGTGGTTCGTTGTAGAAGTGCATCACATTAAGTTATACGGTTAATGGTGGAATTTGATGAGATAATCGTAGTAGTTCCTAAACAAGGTTTCAATGTCCCGAGCATCCAGAGACCCCTCGCGAGACCGTACGAGAAGACCGTCAATTTTGTGGAATTAAGGATCCAACACAACCATTTTGCAAAGGAGATCTCTTAGTAGGATACAAGGACATCCCTAGCTTGGATCAATGATGATAAATTTATCATCGAATAATTAGCAATCCAACGAGTGGCACGGACTTATGCGCCACCGGATCGAGGTCGGCATCGGCATCAACATCAAAATCACAGTCGCAACCAAGAACCAAGATTCGCAACAATGAGATTCTAGGTCAACTTTGCCTGCACTCTCTTTGCAGAAGAGGTGTGGAACGATGGTAAAAGACATGTACTTTAATTTGGAAGCATTCGACACAAAATTCTCTTCGAAGGTGCGGAGTTGCTCAAAATCGGATCCACCGATTTGAAAGGATTTCTTTAATCGCACTTTGGCCCAAAGGAGATCACTTTACCCACACCATCTGTTGGCCAGGTACTTAATAGGCCATTTAAAGACCAGCAAGGCCGATGGAAAGAGGGAGAAACGAGTTTGGGAACGAAGCCCACGGTGGAGTCGTTACGATGATGGCGGTCCCACCGAAACGAGGCCTCTCACACCCTTTTAAAGCGTGGTTCATATTTTCTCACACTATATGAAGAGTAGACGTGCGATAACTCCTATGGGACGTCACCAAGGCCCAGTTCAACTCACACTACCAATGGACAACTCAAAAGCCTCACTTAGGTCCGCCTACGAGCCCAAAGAGTGGCCCCAACCATCAAAGACGAAACCAATGCTTATGTTATCCTATTTTATTCAGTATTTTTGTCAAACTTCAAACCAAGAAGTGTTATTGTTTATCCTTATTTCTTAGTTGTTAGTCAAATTACACCATACCAAGGTTCACCGTGAAAGTAAAAGTGCATCATTCGAAGTCGCGTGGTGTATAGTGCATGGAGGAAGTGCACCATACGCAGTGCAATACATAATGGAAATGTAATGTACTAATGCGCACCATGTGTGGTTCATTATGGAAGTGCATCGAACCATGGTATATGGTTCATGGTGGAAGTGGATGAGATCATCTCGGCGGTCCCTAAACAAGGTTTCAAAGTCCCATACATCCGAGACCCATACCGTGCACTCTACGAGAAGACCATCAATTTTGTGGAATCAAGGATCCAACACAATCATTTTGCAAAGAAGATCTCATAGAAGGATACAAGGACGTCCCTAGGTTAGATCAATGAAGATAAATTTATCCTCGAATAATTGGCAATCCAACGAGTGCCACAGATTACGTGCCACGAGATCGAGGTCGGCATCGGCATCGCATCAAAATCACGCTCGCAACCAAGAACCAAGATTCGCAACAACGAGATTCCAAGGCAACTTTGCCTGCACTCTCTTTGGAGAAGAGGTGTGGAACGATGGTAAAAGACATGTACTTTACTTTGGAAGCATTCGGCATAAAATTCTCTTCGAATGTGCGAAGTTGCTCAAAATCGGATCCTGGGATTTAAAAGGATTTCTTTACTCGCACTTTGGCCCAAACGAGAACACTTTACCCGCACCATCTCTTGGCCAGGTACTTAATAGGCTATTTAAAGACCAGCAAGGTCGATGGAAAGAGGGAGAAACGAGTTTGGGAACGAAGCCCACAGTGGAGTCGTTACGATGATGGCGGTGCCACCTAAACGAGGCCTCTCACACCCTTTAAAGCCCGGTTCATACTTTCTCGCACCATATGAAGAGTACACGTGCGATAACTCCTATGGGACGTCACTAACGCCTGGTTCAAGTCACACTACCAATCGACAACTCAAAAGCCTCACTTAGGTCCGCCTACGAGCCCAAAGAGTGGCCCCAACCATCAAGGACGAAACCAAGGCTTATGTTATCCTATTTGATTTAGTCTTTTATTCGAACTTCAAACCAAGAAGTGTTGTTCTTTATCCTCATTGCTTAGTTGTTAGTCAAATTGGGCCATACCAAGGTTGACCGTGAAAGTAAAAGAGCATCGTTCCGAGCTGCATGGAGAATCGTGCATTGTCGAAGTGCACCATACCAAGCCGTGGAAAGCATAATGGAAATGTAATGTACTAATATGCACGATGTGTGGTTCATTGTAGAAGTGCATCGCATTAAGTTATACAGTTCATGGTGGAAGTTGATGAGATAATATTAGTAGTTCCTAAACATGGTTTCAATGTCCCAGGCATCCGAGACCCCTCGTAGGAAATCTACGAGAAGATCGTCAATTTTGTGGAATCAAGGATCCAACACACCGTTTTGCAAAGGAGATCTCTTAGTTGGATACAAGGACATCCCTAGCTTGGATCAATGACGATAATTTCATCCTCGAATAATTGGCAATCCAAAGAGGCACGCATTACGCGCCACGAGATCGAGGTCGGCATCGGCATCAGCATCAAAATCACAGTCGCAACCAAGAACCAAGATTCGCAACAACGAGATTCCAAGGCAACTTTGCATGCACTCTCTTTGGAGAAGAGGTGTGGAACGATGTTAAAAGACATGTACTTTACTTTGGAAGTATTCGGCATAAAATTCTATTCGAATGTGCGAAGTTGCTCAAAATCGTATCCACCGATTTTAAAGGATTTCTTTAATCGTACTTTGGCCCAAAGGAGAACACTTTACCCGCACCATCTCTTGGCCAGGTGCTTAATAGGCTATTTAAAGACCAACAAGGCCGATGGAAAGAGGGAGAAATGAGTTTGGGAACGAAGCCCACGGGTGGAGTCGTTACGATGATGGCGATGCCACCGAAACGAGGCCTCTCACACCCTTTAAAGCCTGGTTGATATTTTCTCGCACCATATGAATAGTACACGTGCGATAACTCCTATGGAACGTCACTAAGGCCTGTCTAAAGTGACACTACTAATCGACAACTCAAAAGCCTCACTTAGGTCCGCTACGAGCCCAAAGAGTGGCCCAAACCATCAAGGACGAAACCAAGGCTTATGTTATCCTATTTCATTCAGTATTTTGTTCGAACTTCAAACCAAGGAGTGTTATACTTTATCCTTATTGCTTAGTTTTTAGTCAAATTGCGCCATACCAAGGTTCACCGTGAAAGTAAAAGTGCATCATTCCGAACTGCATGGAGAATCGTGCATTGTCGAAGTGCACCTTACCAAGCTGTGCAAAGCATAATGGAAATGTAATGTACTAATGTGCACGATGTGTGGTTCGTTGTAGAAGTGCATCACATTAAGTTATACAGTTAATGGTGGAATTTGATGAGATAATCGTAGTAGTTCCTAAACAAGGTTTCAATGTCCCAGGCATCCGAGACCCCTCGCAGGACCTTGTACGAGAAGACCGTCAATTTTGTGGAATTAAGGATCCAACACAACCATTTTGCAAAGGAGATCTCTTAGTAGGATACAAGGACATCCCTAGCTTGGATCAATGATGATAAATTTATCATCGAATAATTAGCAATCCAACGAGTGGCACAGATTACGCGCCACTGGATCGAGGTCGGCATCGGCATCAAACATCAAAATCACGGTCGCAACCAAGAACCAAGATTCGCAACAATGAGATTCTAGGTCAACTTTGCCTGCACTCTCTTTGCAGAAGAGGTGTGGAACGATGGTAAAAGACATGTACTTTAATTTGGAAGCATTCGACACAAAATTCTCTTCGAAGGTGCGGAGTTGCTCAAAATCGGATCCACCGATTTGAAAGGATTTCTTTAATCGCACTTTGGCCCAAAGGAGATCACTTTACCCACACCATCCGTTGGCCAGGTACTTAATAGGCCATTTAAAGACCAGCAAGGCCGATGGAAAGAGGGAGAAACGAGTTTGGGAACGAAGCCCACAGGTGGAGTCGTTACGATGATGGCGGTCCCACCGAAACGAGGCCTCTCACACCCTTTAAAGCGTGGTTCATATTTTCTCACACTATATGAAGAGTAGACGTGCGATAACTCCTATGGGACGTCACCAAGGCCCAGTTCAACTCACACTACCAATGGACAACTCAAAAGCCTCACTTAGGTCCGCCTACGAGCCCAAAGAGTGGCCCCAACCATCAAAGACGAAACCAATGCTTATGTTATCCTATTTTATTCGGTATTTTTGTCAAACTTCAAACCAAGAAGTGTTATTGTTTATCCTTATTTCTTAGTTGTTAGTCAAATTACACCATACCAAGGTTCACCGTGAAAGTAAAAGTGCATCATTCGAAGCCGCGTGGTGTATAGTGCATGGAGGAAGTGCACCATACGCGAGTGTGCAATACATAATGGAAATGTAATGTACTAATGCGCACCATGTGTGGTTCATTATGGAAGTGCATCGAACCATGGTATATGGTTCATGGTGGAAGTGGATGAGATCATCTCAGCAGTCCCTAAACAAGGTTTCAAAGTCCCATACATCCGAGACCCATACCAGGCACTCTACGAGAAGACCATCAATTTTGTGGAATCAAGGATCCAACACAATCATTTTGCAAAGAAGATCTCATAGAAGGATACAAGGACGTCCCTAGGTTAGATCAATGAAGATAAATTTATCCTCGAATAATTGGCAATCCAACGAGTGCCACAGATTACGTGCCACGAGATCGAGGTCGGCATCGGCATCAGCATCAAAATCACAGTCGCAACCAAGAACCAAGATTCGCAACAACGAGATTCCAAGGCAACTTTGCACACTCTCTTTGGAGAAGAGGTGTGGAACGATGGTAAAAGACATGTACTTTACTTTGGAAGCATTCGGCATAAAATTCTCTTCGAATGTGCGAAGTTGCTCAAAATCGGATCCACCGATTTAAAAGGATTTCTTTACTCGCACTTTGGCCCAAACGAGAACACTTTACCCGCACCATCTCTTGGCCAGGTACTTAATAGGCTATTTAAAGACCAGCAAGGTCGATGGAAAGAGGGAGAAACGAGTTTGGGAACGAAGCCCACAGGTGGAGTCGTTACGATGATGGCGGTGCCACCTAAACGAGGCCTCTCACACCCTTTAAAGCCTGGTTCATACTTTCTCGCACCATATGAAGAGTACACGTGCGATAACTCCTATGGGACGTCACTAACGCCTGGTTCAAGTCACACTACCAATCGACAACTCAAAAGCCTCACTTAGGTCCGCCTACGAGCCCAAAGAGTGGCCCCAACCATCAAGGACGAAACCAAGGCTTATGTTATCCTATTTGATTTAGTCTTTTATTCGAACTTCAAACCAAGAAGTGTTGTTCTTTATCCTCATTGCTTAGTTGTTAGTCAAATTGGGCCATACCAAGGTTGACCGTGAAAGTAAAAGTGCATCGTTCCGAGCTGCATGGAGAATCGTGCATTGTCGAAGTGCACCATACCAAGTCGTGGAAAGCATAATGGAAATGTAATGTACTAATATGCACGATGTGTGGTTCATTGTAGAAGTGCATCGCATTAAGTTATACAGTTCATGGTGGAAGTTGATGAGATAATATTAGTAGTTCCGAAACATGGTTTCAATGTCCCAGGCATCCGAGACCCCTCGTAGGAAATCTACGAGAAGATCGTCAATTTTGTGGAATCAAGGATCCAACACACCATTTTGCAAAGGAGATCTCTTAGTAGGATACAAGGACATCCCTAGCTTGGATCAATGACAATAATTTCATCCTCGAATAATTGGCAATCCAAAGAGTGGCACAGATTACGCGCCACGAGATCGAGGTCGGCATCGGCATCAGCATCAAAATCACAGTCGCAACCAAGAACCAAGATTCGCAACAACGAGATTCCAAGGAAACTTTGCCTGCACTCTCTTTGGAGAAGAGGAGTGGAACGATGTTAAAAGACATGTACTTTACTTTGGAAGTATTCGGCATAAAATTCTATTCGAATGTGCGAAGTTGCTCAAAATCGTATCCACCGATTTCAAAGGATTTCTTTAATCGCACTTTGGCCCAAAGGAGAACACTTTACCCGCACCATCTCTTGGCCAGGTACTTAATAGGCTATTTAAAGACCAGCAAGGCCGATGGAAAGAGGGAGAAATGAGTTTGGGAACGATGCCCACAGGTGGAGTCGTTACGATGATGGCGATGCCACCGAAACGAGGCCTCTCACACCCTTTAAAGCCTGGTTGATATTTTCTCGCACCATATGAAGAGTACACGTGCGATAACTCCTATGGAACGTCACTAAGGCCTGTCTAAAGTGACACTACTAATCGACAACTCAAAAGCCTCACTTAGGTCCGCCTACGAGCCCAAAGAGTGGCCCCAACCATCAAGGACGAAACCAAGGCTTATGTTATCCTATTTCATTCGCATTTTGTTCGAACTTCAAACCAAGGAGTGTTATTCTTTATCCTTATTGCTTAGTTGTTAGTCAAATTGCGCCATACCAAGGTTCACCGTGAAAGTAAAAGTGCATCATTCCGAACTGCATGGAGAATCGTGCATTGTCGAAGTGCACCATACCAAGCTGTGCAAAGCATAATGGAAATGTAATGTACTAATGTGCACGATGTGTGGTTCGTTGTAGAAGTGCATCGCATTAAGTTATACGCTTAATGGTGGAATTTGATGAGATAATCGTAGTAGTTCCTAAACAAGGTTTCAATGTCCCGTGCATCCGAGACCCCTCGCAGTAATCGTACGAGAAGACCGTCAATTTTGTGGAATTAAGGATCCAACACAACCATTTTGCAAAGGAGATCTCTTAGTAGGATACAAGGACATCCCTAGCTTGGATCAATGATGATAAATTTATCATCGAATAATTAGCAATCCAACGAGTGGCACATGCATTACGCGCCACCGGATCGAGGTCGGCATCGGCATCAACATCAAAATCACAGCCGCAACCAAGAATCAAGATTCGCAACAATGAGATTCCAGGTCAACTTTGCCTCGCACTCTCTTTGCAGAAGAGGTGTGGAACGATGGTAAAAGACATGTACTTTAATTTGGAAGCATTCGGCACAAAATTCTCTTCGAAGGTGCGGAGTTGCTCAAAATCGGATCCACCGATTTGAAAGGATTTCTTTAATCGCACTTTGGCCCAAAGGAGATCACTTTACCCACACCATCTGTTGGCCAGGTACTTAATAGGCCATTTAAAGACCAGCAAGGCCGATGGAAAGAGGGAAAAACGAGTTTGGGAACGAAGCCCACAGGTGGAGTCGTTACGATGATGGCGGTCCCACCGAAACGAGGCCTCTCACACCCTTTAAAGCCTGGTTCATATTTTCTCGCACCATATGAAGAGTACACGTGCGATAAGTCCTATGCAACGTCACTAAGGCCTGTTTCAAGTGACCCTACTAATCGACAACTCAAAAGCCTCACTTAGGTCCGCCTACGAGCCAAAAGAGTGGCCCCAACCATCAAGGACGAAACCAAGGCTTATGTTATCCTATTTCAATCAAGATTTTGTTCGAACTTCAAACCAAGGAGTTTTATTCTTTATCCTTATTGCTTAGTTGTTAGTCAAATCGCGCCATACCAAGGTTCACCGTGAAAGTAAAAGTGCATCATTCCGAATCGGCATGGAGAATCGTGCATTGTCGAAGTGCACCATACCAAGCCGTGCAAAGCATAATGGAAATGTAATGTACTAATGTGCACGATGTGTGTTCATTGTGGAGTGATCGCAAAAGTATACCAATGGTGGAATTTGATAGAAATCTTAGTAGTTCCTAAACAAGGTTTCAATGTCCTGCATCCGAGACCCCTCGTAGGCACCGACGAGAAGACCGTCAATTTTGTGGAATTAAGGATCCAACACAACCATTTTGCAAAGGAGATCTCTTAGTAGATACAAGGACGTCCCTACTTGGATCAATGACGTAAATTTACCTCGAATAATTGGCAATCCAACGAGTGGCACGATTACGCGCCACGGATCGAGGTCGACATCGGCATCAACATCAAAACATGCCGCAACCAAGAACCAAGATTCGCAACAATGAAATTCCATGTCAACTTTCTCCACTCTCTTTGGAGAAGAGGTGTGAAACGATGGTAAAAGACATGTACTTTAATTTGGAAGCATTCGGCACAAAATTCTCTTCGAAGGTGCGGAGTTGCTCAAAATCGATCCACCGATTTAAAGATTTCTTTAATCGCACTTTGGCGCAAAGAGATCACTTTACCCACACCATCTCTTGCCTGGTACTTAATAGCTATTTAAAGACCAGCAAGGTCGATTGAAAGAGGAGAAACGAGTTTTGGAACAAAGCCCACAGTAGAGTCGTTACGATGATGGCGGTGCCACCGAAACAAGGCCTCTCACACCCTTTAAAGCTCGGTTCATATTTTCTCGCACCATATGAAGAGTACACGTGCAATAAGTCCTATGGAACGTCACCAAGGCCTGGTTTCAAGTGACACTACTAATCGACAACTCAAAAGCCTCACTTAGGTCCGCCTACGACCAAAAGAGTGGCCCAACCATCAAGGACGAAACCAAGGCTTATGTTATCCTATTTATTTAGATTTTGTTCAACTTCAAACCAAGAGTGTTATTCTTTATCCTCATTGCTTAGTTGTTGTCAATTGGGCCATACCAAGGTTACCGTGAAAGTAAAAGTGCATCGTTCAAGTCGTAAGAAATGGTGCATTGTCGAAGTGCACCAACCAAGCTGTGGAAAGATAATGGAAATGTAATGTACTAATATGCACATGTGTGGTTCATTGTAGAAGTGCATCGCATAAGTTAACAGTTCATGGTGGGATGATGAGATAATATTAGTAGTTCGAAACATGGTTTCAATGTCCCAGAATCCGAGACCCCTACGTAGGAAATCTACGAGAAGATCGTCAATTTTGTGGAATCAAGGATCCAACACACCATTTTGCAAAGGAGATCTCTTAGTAGGATACAAGGACATCCCTGATCAATGACAATAATTTCATCCCTCGAATAATTGGCAATCCAAAAGTGGCACGGATACGCGCCACGAGATCGAGGTCGGCATCGGCATCGGCATCAAAATCACGATCGCAACCAAGAACCAAGATTCGCAACAACGAGATTCCAAGGAAACTTTCACCTCTCTTTGGAAAGAGGAGTGGAACGATGTTAAAAGACATGTACTTTACTTTGGAGTATTCGGCATAAAATTCTATTCGAATGTGCAAGTTCTCAAAAATCGTATCCACCGATTTCAAAGGATTTCTTTAATCGCACTTTGGCCCAAGGAGAACACTTTACCCGCACCATCTCTTGGCCAGTACTTAATAGGCTATTTAAAGACCAGCAAGGCCGATGGAAAGAGGGAGAAATAGTTTGGGAACATGCCCACGGGAGTCGTTACGATGATGGCGATCCACCGAAACGAGGCCTCTCACACCCCTTTAAAACCTGGTTAATTTTCTCGCACCATATGAAGAGTACACGTGCGATAACTCCTATGGAACGTCACAAGGCCTGTCTAAAGTGACCTACTAATCGACAACTCAAAAGCCTCACTTAGGTCCGCCACGAGCCCAAAGAGTGGCCCACCATCAAGGACGAAACCAAGGCTTAGTTATCCTATTTCATTATATTTTGTTCGAACTTCAACCAGGAGTGTATCTTTATCCTATTGCTTAGTTGTTAGTCAAATTGCGCCAACCAAGGTTCACCGTGAAGTAAAAGTGCATCATCCGGCATGGAGAATGGTGCATTGTCGAAGTGCACCAACTTGTCATGCAAAGCATAATGGAAATGTAATATAATGTGCACGAGTGTGGTTCGTTGTAGAATGCATCGCATAAGTTAAAGTTAATGGTGGAATTTATGAATAATCGTAGTAGTTCCTAAACAAGGTTTCAATGTCCCGAACATCAGAGACCCCTCGCGAGACTGTGCGAGAAGACCGTCATTTTGTGGAATTAAGGATCCAACACAACCATTTTGCAAAGGAGATCTCTTAGTAGGATACAAGGACATCCCTAGCTGATCAATGATGAAAATTTATCATTCGAATAATTAGCAATCCAACGAGTGGCACGGATTACGCGCCCTGGATCGAGGTCGGCATCGGCATCAACATCAAAATCACGGTCGCAACCAAGAATCAAGATTCGCAGCAATGAGATTCCGGAGGTCAACTTTGCCTCTCTTTGCGAGAAGAGGTGTGGAACGATGGTAAAAGACATGTACTTTAATTTGGAAGCATTCGGCACAAAATTCTCTTCGAAGGTGCGGAGTTGCTCAAAATCGGATCCACCGGATTTGAAAGGATTTCTTTAATCGCACTTTGGCCCAAAGGATCACTTTACCCACACCATCTGTTGGCGAGGTACTTAATAGGCCATTTAAAGACCAGCAAGGCCGATGGAAAGAGGGGAAAAACGAGTTTGGGAACGAAGCCCACGGATGGAGTCGTTACGATGATGGCGGTCCCACCGAAACGAGGCCTCTCACACCTTTAGCCTGGTTCATATTTTCTCGCACCATATGAAGAGTACACGTGCGATAAGTCCTATGCAACGTCACTAAGGCCTGTTTCAAGTGACCCTACTAATCGACAACTCAAAAGCCTCACTTAGGTCCGCCTACGAGCCAAAAGAGTGGCCCCAACCATCAAGGACGAAACCAAGGCTTATGTTATCCTATTTCAATCAGTATTTTGTTCGAACTTCAAACCAAGGAGTTTTATTCTTTATCCTTATTGCTTAGTTGTTAGTCAAATTGCGCCATACCAAGGTTCACCGTGAAAGTAAAAGTGCATCATTCCGAACTGCATGGAGAATCGTGCATTGTCGAAGTGCACCATACCAAGGCATGCAAAGCATAATGGAAATGTAATGTACTAATGTGCACGATGTGTGGTTCATTGTAGAAGTGCATCGCAATAAGTTATACAGTTAATGGTGGAATTTGATGAGATAATCTTAGTAGTTCCTAAACAAGGTTTCAATGTCCCAGGCATCCGAGACCCCTCGTAGGCACTGTACGAGAAGACCGTCAATTTTGTGGAATTAAGGATCCAACACAACCATTTTGCAAAGGAGATCTCTTAGTAGGATACAAGGACGTCCCTAGCTTGGATCAATGACGATAAATTTATCCTCGAATAATTGGCAATCCAACGAGTGGCACTGCATTACGCGCCACGGGATCGAGGTCGACATCGGCATCAACATCAAAATCACAGTCGCAACCAAGAACCAAGATTCGCAACAATGAAATTCCAGGTCAACTTTGCCTGCACTCTCTTTGGAGAAGAGGTGTGAAACGATGGTAAAAGACATGTACTTTAATTTGGAAGCATTCGGCACAAAATTCTCTTCGAAGGTGCGGAGTTGCTCAAAATCGGATCCACTGATTTGAAAGGATTTCTTTAATCGCACTTTGGCGCAAAGGAGATCACTTTACCCACACCATCTCTTGGCCTGGTACTTAATAGGCTATTTAAAGACCAGCAAGGTCGATTGAAAGAGGAGAAACGAGTTTTGGAACAAAGCCCACAGGTAGAGTCGTTACGATGATGGCGGTGCCACCGAAACAAGGCCTCTCACACCCTTTAAAGCCCGGTTCATATTTTCTCGCACCATATGAAGAGTACACGTGCAATAAGTCCTATGGAACGTCACCAAGGCCTGTTTCAAGTGACACTACTAATCGACAACTCAAAAGCCTCACTTAGGTCCGCCTACGAGCCAAAAGAGTGGTCCCAACCATCAAGGACGAAACCAAGGCTTATGTTATCCTATTTCATTCAGTATTTTGTTCGAACTTCAAACCAAGGAGTGTTATTCTTTATCCTTATTGCTTAGTTGTTAGTCAAATTGCGCCATACCAAGGTTCACCATGAAACTAAAAGTGCATCATTCCGAACTGCATGGAGACTCGTGCATTGTCGAAGTGCAGCATACCAAGCTGTGCAAAGCATAATGGAAATGTAATGTACTAATGTGCACGATGTGTGGTTCATTGTAGAAGTGCATCGCATTAAGTTATACAGTTAATGGTGGAAGTTGATGAGATAATCTTAGTAGTTCCTAAACAAGGTTTCAATGTCCCGCATCCGAGACCCCTCGCAGTAATCGTACGAGAAGACCGTCAATTTTGTGGAATTAAGGATCCAACACAACCATTTTGCAAAGGAGATCTCTTAGTAGGATACAAGGACGTCCCTAGCTTGGATCAATCAAGATAAATTTATCCTTGAATAATTGGCAATCCAACGAGTGTTACAGATTACGCACCACGGGATCGAGGTCGGCATCGGCATTAGCATCAAAATCACGCTCGCACCCAAGAACCAAGATTCACAACAATGAGATTCCATGTCAACTTTGGCTACACTATCTTTGGAGAAGAGGTGTGGAACGATGGTAAAAGACATGTACTTTAATTTGGAAGCATTCGGCACAAAATTCTCTTCGAAGGTGCGGAGTTGCTCAAAATCGGATCCACCGATTCAAAGGATTTCTTTAATCGCACTTTGGCGCAAAGGAGATCACTTTACCCACACCATCTCTTGGCCAGGTACTTAATAGGCTATTTAAAGACCAGCAAGGTCGATTGAAAGAGGGAGAAACGAGTTTCGGAACAAAGCCCACAGGTAGAGTCGTTACGATGATGGCGGTGCCACCGAAACAAGGCCTCTCACACCCTTTAAAGCCTGGTTCATATTTTCTCGCACCATATGAAGAGTACACGTGCAATAAGTCCTATGGAACGTCACCAAGGCCTGTTTCAAGTGACACTACTAATCGACAACTCAAAAGCCTCACTTAGGTCCGCGTACGAGCCCAAAGAATGGCCCCAACCATCAAGGACGAAACCAAGGCTTATGTTATCCTATTTCATTCAGTATTTTGTTCGAACTTAAAACCAAGGAGTGTTATTCTTTATCCTTATTGCTTAGTTGTTAGTCAAATTGCGCCATACCAACGTTCACCGTGAAAATAAAAGTGCATCGTTCCGAATTGCATGGAGTATCGTGCATTGTCGAAGTGCACCATACCAAGCTGTGCAAAGCATAATGAAAATGTAATGTACTAATGTGCACGATGTGTGGTTCATTGTAGAAGTGCATCGCATTAAGTTATACGCTTAATGGTGGAAGTTGATGAGATAATCTTAGTAGTTCCTAAACAAGGTTTCAATGTCCCAGGCATCCGAGACCCCTCGCATGCACTCTACGAGAAGACCGTCAATTTTGTGGAATTATGGATCAAACACAACCATTTTGCAAAGGAGTTCTCTTAGTAGGATACAAGGACGTCCCTAGCTTGGATCAATGAAGATAAATTTATCCTCGAATAATTGGCAATCCAACGAGTGGCACAGATTACGCACCACAGGATCGAGGTCGGCATCGGCATCAGCATCAAAATCACAGTTGCACCCAAGACCCAAGATTCGCAACAATGAGATTCCGTGTCAACTTTGCCCGCACTATCTTTGGAGAAGAGGTGTGGAACAATGGTAAAAGACATGTACTTTAATTTGGAAGCATTCGGCACAAAATTTTCTTCGAAGGTGCGGAGTTGCTCAAAATCCGATCCACCGATTTCAAAGGATTTCTTTAATCGCACTTTGCCCCAAAGGAGATCACTTTACCCGCACCATCTCTTGGCCAGGTACTTAATAGGCTATTTAAAGACCAGCAAGGCCGATGGAAAGAGGCGAAACGAGTTTGGGAACGAAGCCCACAAGTGGAGTCGTTACGATGATGGCGGTGCCACCGAAACGAGGCCTCTCACAACCTTTAAAGCCCGGTTCATATTTTCTCGCACCATATGAAGAGTAAACTTGCAATAACTCCTATGGAACGTCACCAAGGCCTCGTTTCAAGTGACACTTCTAATCGACAACTCAAAAGCCTCACTTAGGTCCGCGTACGAGCCCAAAGAGTGGCCCCAACCATCAAGGAAGAAACCAAGGCTTATGTTATCCTATTTCATTCAGTATTTTGTTCGAACTTAAAACCAAGAAGTGTTGTTCTTTATCCTTATTGCTTAGTTGTTAGTCAAATTGGGCCATACCAAGGTTGACCGTGAAAGTAAAGCGGCATCGTTCCGAGCAACATGGAGAATCTTGCATTGTCGAAGTGCACCATACCAAGCTGTGCAAAGCATAATGGAAATGTAATGTACTACTGTGAACGATGTGTGGTTCATTGTAGAAGTGCATCACATTAAGTTATACAGTTAATGGTGGAAGTTGATAAGATAATCTTAGTAGTTCCTAAACAAGGTTTCAATGTCCCAGGCATCCGAGACCCCTCGCAGGCACTCTACGAGAAGACCGTCAATTTTGTGGAATTAAGGATCCAACACAACAATTTTGCAAAGGAGATCTCTTAGTAGGATACAAGGACGTTCCTAGCTTGGATCAATGAAGATAAATTTATCGTCGAATAATTGGCAATCCAACGAGTGGCACAGATTACGCACCACGGGATCGAGGTCGGCATCGGCATCAGCATCAAAATCACAGTCGCACCCAAGAACCAAGATTCGCAACAATGAGATTCCAGGTCAACTTTGCCTGCACTGTCTTTGGAGAAGAGGTGTGGAACAATGGTAAAAGACATGTACTTTAATTCGGAAGCATTCGGCACAAAATTCTCTTCGAAGGTACGGAGTTGCTCAAAATCGGATCCACCGATTTCAAAGGATTTCTTTAATCGCACTTTGGCGCAAAGGAGATCACTTTACCCGCACCATCTCTTGGCCATGTACTTAATAGGCTATTTAAAGACCAGCAAGGCCGATGGAAAGAGGGAGAAACGAGTTTGGGAACGAAGCCCACAGGTGGAGTCATTACAATGATGGCGGTGCCACCGAAACGAGGCCTCTCAGACCCTTTAAAGCCTGGTTCATATTTTCTCGCACCATATGAAGAGTACACGTGCGATAAATCCTATGGAACGTCACTAAGGCCTCGTTTCAAGTGACACTACAAATCGCCAACTCAAAAGCCTCACATAGGTCCGCCTACGAGCCCAAAGAGTGGCCCCAACCATCAAGGACGAAACCAAGGCTTGTGTTATCCTATTTCATTCAGTATTTTATTCGAACTTCAAACCAAGAAGTGTTATTCTTTATCCTTATTGCTTAGTTGTTAGTCAAATTGCGCCATACCAAGGTTCACCGTGAAAGTAAAAGTGCATCGTTCCGAGCTGCATGGAGTATCGTGCATTGTCGAAGTGCACCATACCAAGCTGTGCAAAGCATAATGGAAATGTAATGTACTAATGTGAACGATATGTGGTTCATTGTAGAAGTGCATCACATTAAGTTATACAGTTAATGGTGGAAGTTGATAAGATAATCTTAGTAGTTCCTAAACAAGGTTTAAATGTCCCAGGCATCCGAGACCCCTCGCAGGCACTCTACGAGAAGACCGTCAATTTTGTGGAATTAAGGATCCAACACAACAATTTTGCAAAGGAGATCTCTTAGTAGGATACAAGGACGTCCCTAGCTTGGATCAATGAAGATAAATTTATCGTCGAATAATTGGCATCCAACGAGTGGCACAGATTACGCACCACGGGATCGAGGTCGGCATCGGCATCAGCATCAAAATCACGATCGCACCCAAGAACCAAGATTCGCAACAATGAGATTCCAGGGTCAACTTTGCTGCACCGTCTTTCGAGAAGAGGTGTGGAACAATGGTAAAAGACATGTACTTTAATTCGGAAGCATTCGGCACAAAATTCTCTTCGAAGGTACGGAGTTGCTCAAAATCGGATCCACCGATTTCAAAGGATTTCTTTAATCGCACTTTGGCGCAAAGGAGATCACTTTACCCGCACCATCTCTTGGCCAGGTACATAATAGGCTATTTAAAGACCAGCAAGGCCGATGGAAAGAGGGAGAAACGAGTTTGGGAACGAAGCCCACAGGTGGAGTCATTACGATGATGGCGGTGCCACCGAAACGAGGCCTCTCAGACCCTTTAAAGCCCGGTTCATATTTTCTCGCACCATATGAAGAGTACACGTGCGATAACTCCTATGGAACGTCACTAAGGCCCGTTTCAAGTGACACTACAAATCGCCAACTCAAAAGCCTCACATAGGTCCGCCTACGAGCCCAAAGAGTGGCCCCAACCATCAAGGACGAAACCAAGGCTTATGTTATCCTATTTCATTCAGTATTTTGTTCGAACTTTAAACCAAGAAGTGTTATTCTTTATCCTTATTGCTTAGTTGTTAGTCAACTTACGCTATACCAAGGTTCACCATGAAAGTAAAAGTGCATCGTTCCGAGCTGCATGGAGTATCGTGCATTGTCGAAGTGCACCATACCAAGCTGTGCAAAGCATAATGGAAATGTAATGTACTAATGTGAACGATGTGTGGTTCATTGTAGAAGTGCATCGGATTAAGTCATACAGTTAATGGTGGAAGTTGATGAGATAATCTTAGTAGTTCCTAAACAAGGTTTCAATGTCCCAGGCATCCGAGACCCCTCGCAGGCACTCTATGAGAAGACTGTCAATTTTGTGGAATTAAGGATCCAACACAACCATTTTGCAAAAGAGATCTCTTTGTAGGATACAAGGACGTCCCTAGCTTGGATCAATGAAGATAAATTTATCCTCGAATAATTCGCAATCCAACGAGTGGCACAGATTATGCACCACGGGATCGAGGTCGGCATCGGCATCAGCATCAAAATCACAGTCGCACCCAAGAACCAAGATTCGCAACAATGAGATTCCAGGCAACTTTGCCTGCACTGTCTTTCGAGAAGATGTGTGGAACAATGGTAAAAGACATGTACTTTAATTCGGAAGCATTCGGCACAAAATTCTCTTCGAAGGTACGGAGTTGCTCAAAATCGGATCCACCAATTTCAAAGGATTTCTTTAATCGCACTTTGGCGCAAAGGAGATCACTTTACCCGCACCATCTCTTGGCCAGGTACTTAATAGGCTATTTAAAGACCAGAAAGGCCGATGGAAAGAGGGAGAAACGAGTTTGGGAACGAAGCCCACAGGTGGAGTCATTACGATGATGGCGGTGCCACCGAAACGAGGCCTCTCACACCCTTTAAAGCTCGGTTCATATTTTCTCGCACCATATGAAGAGTACACGTGCGATAACTCCTATGGAACGTCACTAAGGCCTGTTTCAAGTGACACTACAAATCGCCAACTCAAAAGCCTCACATAGGTCCGCCTACGAGCCCAAAGAGTGGCCCCAACCATCAAGGACGAAACCAAGGCTTATGTTATCCTATTTCATTCGCATTTTATTCGAACTTCAAACCAAGAAGTGTTATTCTTTATCCTTATTGCTTAGTTGTTAGTCAAATTGCGCCATACCAAGGTTCACCGTGAAAGTAAAAGTGCATCGTTCCGAGCTGCATGGAGTATCGTGCATTGTCGAAGTGCACCATACCAAGTCGTGCAAAGCATAATGGAAATGTAATGTACTAATGTGAACGATATGTGGTTCATTGTAGAAGTGCATCACATTAAGTTATACAGTTAATGGTGGAAGTTGATAAGATAATCTTAGTAGTTCCTAAACAAGGTTTCAATGTCCCAGGCATCCGAGACCCCTCGCGGTGCACTCTACGAGAAGACCGTCAATTTTGTGGAATTAAGGATCCAACACAACCATTTTGCAAAGGAGATCTTTTAGTAGGATACAAGGACGTCCCTAGCTTAGATCAATGAAGATAAATTTATCCTCGAATAATTCGCAATCCAACGAGTGGCACAGATTATGCACCGCGGGATCGAGGTCGGCATCGGCATCGCATCAAAATCACAATCGCACCCAAGAACCAAGATTCGTAACAATGAGATTCCAGGTCAACTTTGGCTACACTATCTTTGGAGAAGAGGTGTGGAACGATGGTAAAAGACATGTACTTTAATTTGGAAGCATTCGGCACAAAATTCTCTTCGAAGGTGCGGAGTTGCTCAAAATCGGATCCACCGATTTCAAAAGATTTCTTTAATCGCACTGTGGCGCAAAGGAGATCACTTTACCCGCACCATCTCTTGGCCATGTACTTAATAGGCTATTTAAAGACCAGCAAGGCTGATGGAAAGAGGGAGAAACGAGTTTGGGAACGAAGCCCACAGGTGGAGTCATTACGATGATGGCGGTGCCACCGAAACGAGGCCTCTCACACCCTTTAAAGCCTGGTTCATATTTTCTCGCACCATATGAAGAGTAAACATGCGATAACTCCTATGGGACGTCACTAAAGCCTGTTTCAAGTGACACTACAAATCGCCAACTCAAAAGCCTCACATAGGTCCGCCTACGAGCCCAAAGAGTGGCCCCAACCATCAAGGACGAAGCCAAGGCTTATGTTATCCTATTTCATTCAGTATTTTATTCGAACTTCAAACCAAGAAGTGTTATTCTTTATCCTTATTGCTTAGTTGTTAGTCAAATTGCGCCATACCAAGGTTCACCGTGAAAGTAAAAGTGCATCGTTCCGAGCTGCATGGAGTATCGTGCATTGTCGAAGTGCACCATACCAAGCCGTGCAAAGCATAATGGAAATGTAATGTACTAATGTGAACGATATGTGGTTCATTGTAGAAGTGCATCACATTAAGTTATACAGTTAATGGTGGAAGTTGATAAGATAATCTTAGTAGTTCCTAAACAAGGTTTCAATGTCCCGGCATCCGAGACCCCCACGTGCACTCTACGAGAAGACCGTCAATTTTGTGGAATTAAGGATCCAACACAACCTTTTGCAAAGGAGATCTTTTAGTAGGATACAAGGACGTCCCTAGCTTGGATCAATGAAGATAAATTTATCCTCGAATAATTCGCAATCCAACGAGTGGCACGGATTACGCACCATGGATCGAGGTCGGCATCGACATCGCATCAAAATCACAGTCGCACCCAAGAACCAAGATTCGTAACAATGAGATTCCAGGTCAACTTTGGCTACACTATCTTTGGAGAAGAGGTGTGGAACGATGGTAAAAGACATGTACTTTAATTTGGAAGCATTCGGCACAAAATTCTCTTCGAAGGTGTGGAGTTGCTCAAAATCGGATCCACCGATTTCAAAGGATTTCTTTAATCGCACTTTGCCCCAAAGGAGATCACTTTACCCGCACCATCTCTTTGCCATGTACTTAATAGGCTATTTAAAGACCAGCAAGGCCGATGGAAAGAGGGAGAAACGAGTTTGGGAATGAAGCGCACAGGTGGAGTCGTTACGATGATGGCGGTGCCACCGAAACGAGGCTTCTCACACCCTTTAAAGCCTGGTTCATATTTTCTCGCACCATATGAAGAGTACAATAACTCCTATGGAACGTCACTAAGGCCTGTTTCAAGTGACACTACAAATCGCCAACTCAAAAGCCTCACGTAGGTCCGCCTACGAGCCCAAAGAGTGGCCCCAACCATCAAGGACGAAACCAAGGCTTATGTTATCCTATTTCAATCGCATTTTGTTCGAACTTCAAACCAAGAAGTGTTATTCTTTATCCTTATTGGTTAGTTGTTAGTCAAATTGCGCCATACCAAGGTTCACCGTGATAGTAAAAGTGTATCGTTCCGAGCTGCATGGAGTATCGTGGATTGTCGAAGTGCACCATACCAAGCTGTGCAAAGCATAATGGAAATGTAATGTACTAATGTGAAGGATGTGTGGTTCATTGTAGAAGTGCATCACATTAAGTTATACAGTTAATGGTGGAAGTTGATAAGATAATCTTAGTAGTTCCTAAACAAGGTTTCAATGTCCCAGGCATCCGAGACCCCTCGCAGGCATTCTACGAGAAGACCGTCAATTTTGTGGAATTAAGGATCCAACACAACCATTTTGCAAAGGAGATCTCTTAGTAGGATACAAACACGTCACTAGCTTGGATCAATGAAGATAATTTTATCGTCGAATAATTGGCAATCCAACGAGTGGAACAGATTACGCACCACGGGATCGAGGTCGGCATCGGCATCAACATCAAAATCACAGTCGCACCCAAGAACCAAGATTCGCAACTATGAGATTCCGTGTCAACTTTGCCTGCACTATCTTTGGAGAAGAGGTGTGGAACAATGGTAAAATACATGTACTTTAATTTGGAAGCATTCGGCAAAAAATTCTCTTCGAAGGTGCGGAGTTGCTCAAAATCGGATCGACCGATTTCAAAGGATTTCTTTAATCGCACTTTGGCGCAAAGGAGATCACTTTACCCACACCATCTCTTGGCCAGGTACTTAATAGGCTATTTAAAGACAAGCAAGGCCGATGGAAAGAGGGAGAAACGAGTTTGGGAATGAAGCCCACAGGTGGAGTCGTTACGATGATGGCGGTGCCACCGAAACGAGGCCTCTCACACCCTTTAAAGCCTGGTTCATATTTTCTCGCACCATATGAAGAGTACACGTGCGATAACTCCTATGGAACGTCACTAAGGCCTGTTTCAAGTGACACTACTAATCGACAACTCAAAAGCCTCACATAGGTCCGCCTACGAGCCCAAAGAGTGGCCCCAACCATCAAGGACGAAACCAAGGCTTATGTTATCCTATTTCCTTCAGTATTTTATTCGAACTTCAAACCAAGAAGTGTTATTCTTTATCCTTATTGCTTAGTTGTTAGTCAAATTGCGCCATACCAAGGTTCACCGTGAAAGTAACAGTGCATCGTTCCGAGCTGCATGGAGTATCGTGCATTGTCGAAGTGCACCATACCAAGCTGTGCAAAGCATAATGGAAATGTAATATACTAATGTGCACGATGTATGGTTCATTGTAGAAGAACATTACATTAAGTTATATAGTTAATGGTGGAAGTTCATGAGATAATCTTAGTAGTTCCTAAACAAGGTTTCAATGTCCCAAGCATCCGAGACCCGTCACGAGCAATCGTACGAGAAGACCGTCAATTTTGTGGAATGAAGGATCCAACACAACCATTTTGCAAAGGAGATCTCTTAGCTTGGATCAATCAAGATAAATTTATCCTCGAATAATTGGCATTCCAACGAGTGGCACAGATTACGCACCACGGGATCGAGGTCGGCATCGGCATCAGCATCAAAATCACAATAGCAACCAAGAACAAAGATTCGCAACAACGAGATTCCAGGTCAACTTTGCCCGCACTCTCTTTGGAGAAGAGGTGTGGAATGATGGTAAAAGACATGTACTTTACTTTGGAAGTATTCGGCACAAAATTCTCTTCGAAGGTGCGAAGTTGTTTGAAATCGGATCCACCGATTTCAAAGGATTTCTTTAATCGCACTTTGTCCCAAAGGAGAACACTTAACCAACACCATCTCTTGGCTAGGTACTTAATAGGCTATTTAAAGACCAGCAAGGCCGATAGAAGGAGGGAGAAACGAGTTTGGGCACGAAGCCCACGGGTGGAGTCATGGCGATGATGGCGGAGCCACCGAAACGAGGCCTCTCACACCCTTTAAAGCCTCATTCATATTTTCTCGCACCATATGATCATTACACGTGCGATAACTGCTATGGGACGTCACTAAGGCTTGGTTCAAGTCACACTACTAATCGACAACTCAAAAGCCTCACTTAGGTCCGCCTACGAGCCCAAAGAGTGGCCCCAACCATCAAGGACGAAACCAAGGCTTATGTTATCCTATTTCATTCAGTATTTTATTCGAACTTCAAACCAAGAAGTGTTACTCTTTATCCTTATGGCTTAGTTGTTAGTCATATTGCGCCATACCAAGGTTCACCGTGAAAGTAAAAGTGCATCTTTCGAGTTGCATGGAGTATCGTGCATTGTCAAAGTGCACTATACCAAGCTGTGCAAAGCATAATGGAAATGAAATGTACTAATGTACATGATCTGTGGTGCATTGTAGAAGTGCATCGCATTAAGTTATACAGTTCATGGTGGAAGTTGATGAGATAATCTTAGTAGTTCCTAAACAAGGTTTCGATGTCCCGGGCATCCGAGACCCCTCGCGAGCACTCTACGAGAAGACCGTCAATTTTATGGTATCAAGTATCAAACACAACCATTTTGCAAAGGAGATCTCTTACTAGGATACAAGGACTTCCCTAGCTTGGATCAATGAACATAAATTTATCCTCGAATAATTGGCAATCCAACGAGTGGCATAGATTACGCACCATGAGATCGAGGTCGGCATCGAAATCAGCATCAAAATCACAATCGCACCCAAGAACCAAGATTCGTAACAACAAGATTCCTGGTCAACTTTGCCTGCACTATCTTTGGAGAAAAGGTGTGGAATGATGGTAAAATACTAGTACTTTAGTTTGGAAGCATTCGACACAAAATTCTCTTCGAAGGTGCGAAGTTGCTCAAAATCGATTCCACCAATTTTAAAGGATTTCTTTAATCGCAATTTGACCCAAAGGAGAACACTTTACCCGCACCATCTCTTGGCCGGATACTTAATAGGCTATTTAAAGACCAGCAAGGGCCATGGAAGCACGGACAAACAAGTTTGGGAACGAAGCCCACGGGTGGAGTCGTTACGATGATGGCGGTGCCACCGAAACGAGGCCCCTCACACTCTTTAAAGCCTCGTTAATATTTTCTCGCACCTTATGAAGAGTACACGTGCGATAACTCTTATGGGACGTCACTAAGGCCTGGTTCAAGCCACACTACCAATCGAAACCTCAAAAGCCTCACTTAGGCCCGCCTACGAGCCCAAAGATTGGCTCCAACCATCAAAAACGAAACCAAGGCTTAGGTTATCCTATTTCATTCAGTATTTTATTCGAACTTCAAACCAAGAAGTGTTATTATTTATCCTTATTGCATAGTTGTTAGTCAAATTGCGCCCTACCATGGTTCACGGTAATCTAAAAGTGCATCGTTCCGGGCTGCATGGCGTATCGTGGATTATAGAAGTGCACCATACCAAGCTGTGCAAAGCATAATGGAAATGTAATGTACTAATGTGAACGATTTGTGGTTCATTGTAGAAGTGCATCGCATTAAGTTATACAGTTAATGGTGGAAGTTGATGAGATGATCTTAGTAGTTCCTAAACAAGGTTTCAATGTCCCATGCATCCGAAACCCCTCGCAGGCACTCTACGAGAAGACCGTCAATGTTGTGGAATCAAGGATCCAACACAACCATTTTGCAAAGGAGATCTCTTAGTAGGATACAAGGACGTCCCTAGCTTGGATCAATGAAGATAAATTTATCCTCGAATAATTGGCAATCCGATGAGTGGCACGATTACGCACCACGGGATTGAGGTCGGCATCGACATCAACATCAAAATCCCGCCGCACCCAAGAACCAAGATTCGCAACAATGAGATTCCATGTCAACTTTTCCTGCACTATCTTTGGAGAAGAGGTGTGGAACGATGGTAAAAGACATGTACTTTACTTTGGAAGCATTAAGCACAAAATTCTCTTCGAAGGTGCGAAGTTGCTCAAAATCGGATCCACCGATTTCAAAGGATTTCTTTAATCGCACTTTGGCTCAAAGGAGAACACTTTACCCACACCATCTCTTGGCCAGGTACTTAATAGGCTATTTAAAGACCAGCAAGGCCAATGGAAGGAGGGAGATCCGAGTTTGGGAACGAAGCCCACAGGTGGAGTCGTTACGATTATGGCGGTGCCACCGAAACGAGGCCTCTCACACCCTTGAAAGCCTAGTTCATATTTTCTCTTATCATATGAAGAGTACACGTGCGATAACTCCTATGGGACGTCACTAAGGCCTGGTTCAAATCACACTACTAATCGACAACTCAAAAGCCTCACTTATGTCCGCCTACGAGCCCAAAGAGTGGCCCCAACCATCAAGGCCGAAACCAAGGCTTATGTTATCCTATTTCATTCAGTATTTTATTCAAACTTCAAACCAAAAGTGTTATTCTTTATCCTTATTGCTTAGTTGTTAGTCAAATTGCGCCCTACCAAGGTTCACCGTGAAAGTAAAAGTGCATCGTTCCGAGCCGCATGGAGTATCGTGCATTGTCGAAGTGCACCATACCAAGTTGTGCAAAGCATAATGGAAATGTAATGTACTAATGTGCACGATGTGTGGTTCACTGTAGAAGAACATTACATTAAGTTATATAGTTAATGGTGGAAGTTGATGAGATAATCTTAGTAGTTCCTAAACAAGGTTTCAATGTCCCAAGCATCCGAGATCCGTCACAGTGCACTCTACGAGAAGACCGTCAATGTTGTGGAATCAAGGATCCAACACAACCATTTTGCAAAGGAGATCTCTTAGTAGGATACAAGGACGTCCCTAGCTTGGATCAATGAAGATAAATTTATCCTCGAATAATTGGCAATCCAACGAGTGGCACGCATTACGCACCACGGGATTGAGGTCAGCATCGGCATCAACATCAAAATCACAATAGCACCCAAGAACCAAGATTCGTAACAATGAGATTCCAGGTCAACTTTGCCTGCACTATCTTTGGAGAAGAGGTGTGGAATGATGGTAAAAGACATGTACTTTACTTTGGAAGTATTTGGCACAAAATTCTCTTCGAACGTGCGAAGTTGCTCAAAATCGGACCCACCGATTTCAAAGGATTTCTTTAATCGCACTTTGGCCCAAAGGAGAACACTTAACCAACACCATCTCTTGGCCAGGTACTTAATAGGCTATTTAAAGACCACCAAGGCCGATGGAAGGAGGGAGATACGAGTTTGGGAACGAAGCCCACGGGTGGAGTCGTTACGATGATGGCGGTGCCACCGAAACGAGGCCTCTCACACCCTTTAAAGCCTAGTTCATATTTTCTCACATCATATGAACATTACACGTGCGATAACTCCTATGGGACGTCACTAAGGCTTGGTTCAAATCACACTACTAATCGACAACTCAAAAGCCTCACTTATGTCCGCCTACGAGCCCAAAGAGTGGCCCCAACCATCAAGGCCGAAACCAAGGCTTATGTTATCCTATTTCATTCAGTATTTTATTCAAACTTCAAACAAAAAAGTGTCATTCTTTATCCTTATTGCTTAGTTGTTAGTCAAATTGCGCCATACCAAGGTTCACCGTGAAAGTAAAAGTGCATCGTTTCGAGTTGTATGGCGTATCGTGCATTGTCGAAGTGCACCATACCAAGTTGTGCAAAGCATAATGGAAATGTAATGTACTAATGTGCACGATGTGTGGTTCATCGTAGAAGTGCATCGCATTAAGTTATACGAGTTCATGGTGGAAGTTGATGAGATAATCTTAGTAGTTCCTAAACAAGGTTTCAATGTCCTGTGCATCCGAGATCCCTCGCAGTGCACTCTACGAGAAGACCGTCAATGTTGTGGAATCAAGGATCCAACACAACCATTTTGCAAAGGAGATCTCTTAGTAGGATACAAGGACGTCCCTAGCTTGGATCAATGAAGATAATTTTATCCTCAAATAATTGGCAATCCGACGAGTGGCACAGATTACGCACCACGTGATTAAGGTCAGCATCGGCATCAACATCAAAATCACAGTCGCACCCAAGAACCAAGATTCGCAATAATGAGATTCCAGGTCAACTTTGCCAGCACTATCTTTGGAGAAGAGGTGTGGAACGATGGTAAAAGACATGTACTTTACTTTGGAAGCATTCGTCACAAAATTCTCTTCGAAGGTGCGAAATTGCTCAAAATCGGACCCACCGATTTCAAAGGATTTCTTTAATCGCACTTTGGCCCAAAGGAGAACACTTTACTCGCACCATCTCTTGGCCAGGCACTTAATAGGCTATTTAAAGACCACCAAGGCCGATGGAAGGAGGGAGATCCGAGTTTGGGAACGAAGCCCACAGGTGGAGTCGTTACGATGATGGCGGTGCCATCGAAACGAGGCCTCTCACACCCTTGAAAGCCTAGTTCATATTTTCTCACATCATATGAAGAGTACACGTGCGATAACTCCTATGGGACGTCACTAAGGCCTGGTTCAAGTCACACTACTAATCAACAACTCAAAAGCCTCACTTATGTCCGCCTACGAGCCCAAAGAGTGGCCCCAACCATCAAGGCCGAAACCAAGGCTTATGTTATCCTATTTCATTCAGTATTTTATTCAAACTTCAAACAAAAAAGTGTCATTCTTTATCCTTATTGCTTAGTTGTTAGTCAAATTGCGCCCTACCAAGGTTCACAGTTAATCTAAAAGTGCATCGTTCCGGGCTGTATGGCGTATCGTGCATTGTCGAAGTGCACCATACCAAGCTGTGCAAAGCATAATGGAAATGTAATGTACTAATGTGCACGATGTGTGGTTCACTGTAGAAATGCATCGCATTAAGTTATACAGTTCATGGTGGAAGTTGATGAGATAATCTTAGTAGTTCCTAAACAAGGTTTCAATGTCCCAGGCATCCGAGATCCCTCGCAGGCACTCTACGAGAAGACCGTCAATGTTGTGGAATCAAGGATCCAACACAACCATTTTGCAAAGGAGATCTCTTAGTAGGATACAAGGACGTCCCTAGCTTGGATCAATGAAGATAATTTTATCCTCGAATAATTGGCAATCCGACGAGTGGCACAGATTACGCACCACGGGATTGAGGTCAGCATCGGCATCAACATCAAAATCACAGTCGCACCCAAGAACCAAGATTCGCAACAATGAGATTCCAGGTCAACTTTGCCAGCACTATCTTTGGAGAAGAGGTGTGGAACGATGGTAAAAGACATGTACTTTACTTTGGAAGCATTCGACACAAAATTCTCTTCGAAGGTGCGAAGTTGCTCAAAATCGGACCCACCGATTTCAAAGGATTTCTTTAATCGCACTTTGGCCCAAAGGAGAACACTTTACTCGCACCATCTCTTGGCCAGGCACTTAATAGGCTATTTAAAGACCAGCAAGGCCGATGGAAGGAGGGAGATCCGAGTTTGGGAACGAAGCCCACGGTGGAGTCGTTACGATGATGGCGGTGCCACCGAAACGAGGCCTCTCACACCCTTGAAAGCCTAGTTCATATTTTCTCACATCATATGAAGAGTACACATGCGATAACTCCTATGGGACGTCACTAAGGCCTGGTTCAAGTCACACTACTAATCGACAACTCAAAAGCCTCACTTATGTCCGCCTACGAGCCCACAGAGTGGCCCCAACCATCAAGGCCGAAACCAAGGCTTATGTTATCCTATTTCATTCAGTATTTTATTCAAACTTCAAAAAAAAAGTGTCATTCTTTATCCTCATTGCTTAGTTGTTAGTCAAATTACGCCATACCAAGGATCACCGTGAAAGTAAAAGTGCATCGTTCGGAGGTGCATGGTGTATCGTGCATTGTCGAAGTTCACCATACCAAGTTGTGCAAAGTATAATGGAAATGTAATTTACTAATGTGCACGATGTGTGGTTCACTGTAGAAGTGCATAGCATTAAGTTATACAGTTCATGGTTGAAGTTGATGAGATAATCTTAGTAGTTCCTAAACAAGGTTGTAGGGTCCCAGGCATCCGAGATCCCTCGCAGGCACTCTACGAGAAGACCGTCAATGTTGTGGAATCAAGGATCCAACACAACCATTTTGCAAAGGAGATCTCTTAGTAGGATACAAGGACGTCCCTAGCTTGGATCAATGAAGATAAATTTATCCTCGAATAATTGACAATCCGACGAGTGGCACAGATTACGCACCACGGGATCGAGGTCAGCATCGGCATCAACATCAAAATCACAATCGCACCCAAGAACCAAGATTCGCAACATCGTGCACATTAGTAAGATTATCTCAGTCAACTTTGCCAGCACTATCTTTGGAGAAGAGGTGTGGAACGTCTTTCATATGATAAGAGAAAATGTACTTTACTTTGGAAGCATTCGTCACAAAATTCTCTTCGAAGGTGCGAAATTGCTCAAAATCGGACCCACCGATTTCAAAGGATTTCTTTAATCGCACTTTGGCCCAAAGGAGAACACTTTACTCGCACCATCTCTTGGCCGGGCACTTAATAGGCTATTTAAAGACCAGCAAGGCCGATGGAAGGAGGGAGATCCGAGTTTGGGAACGAAGCCCACGGGTGGAGTCGTTACGATGATGGCGGTGCCACCGAAACGAGGCCTCTCACACCCTTGAAAGCCTAGTTCATATTTTCTCACATCATATGAAGAGTACACATGCGATAACTCCTATGGGACGTCACTAAGGCCTGGTTCAAATCACACTACTAATCGACAACTCAAAAGCCTCACTTATGTCCGCCTACGAGCCCAAAGAGTGGCCCCAACCATCAAGGCCGAAACCAAGGCTTATGTTATCCTATTTCATTCAGTATTTTATTCAAACTTCAAACAAAAAAGTGTCATTCTTTATCCTTATTGCTTAGTTGTTAGTCAAATTACGCCCTACCAAGGTTCACCGTGAAACTAAAAGTGCATCGTTCGGAGGTGTATGGCGTATCGTGCATTGTCGAAGTGCACCATACCAAGTTGTGCAAAGTATAATGGAAATGTAATGTACTAATGTGCACGATGTGTGGTTCATTGTAGAAGTGCATCGCATTAAGTTATACGAGTTCATGGTGGAAGTTGATGAGATAATCTTAGTAGTTCCTAAACAAGGTTTCAATGTCCCGGGCATCCGAGATCCCTCGCAGGCACTCTACGAGAAGACCGTCAATGTTGTGGAATCAAGGATCCAACACAACCATTTTGCAAAGGAGATCTCTTAGTAGGATACAAGGACGTCCCTAGCTTGGATCAATGAAGATAAATTTATCCTCGAATAATTGGCAATCCGACGAGTGGCACGGATTACGCACCACGGGATTGAGGTCAGCATCGGCATCAACATCAAAATCACGGTCGCACCCAAGAACCAAGATTCGCAACAATGAGATTCCATGTCAACTTTGCCGGCACTATCTTTGGAGAAGAGGTGTGGAACGATGGTAAAAGACATGTACTTTACTTTGGAAGCATTCGGCACAAAATTCTCTTCGAAGCTGCGAAGTTGCTCAAAATCGGACCCACCGATTTCAAAGGATTTCTTTAATCGCACTTTGGCCCAAAGGAGAACACTTTACTCGCACCATCTCTTGGCCAGGCACTTAATAGGCTATTTAAAGACCAGCAAGGCCGATGGAAGGAGGGAGATCCGAGTTTGGGAACGAAGCCCACGGGTGGAGTCGTTACGATGATCGCGGTGCCACCGAAACGAGGCCTCTCACACCCTTGAAAGCCTAGTTCATATTTTCTCACACCATATGAAGAGTACACGTGTGATAACTCCTATGGGACGTCACTAAGGCCTTGTTCAAGTCACACTACTAATCGACAACTCAAAAGCCTCACTTATGTCCGCCTACGAGCCCAAAGAGTGGCCCCAACCATCAAGGCCGAAACCAAGGCTTATGTTATCCTATTTCATTCAGTATTTTATTCAAACTTCAAACAAAAAAGTGTCATTCTTTATCCTTATTGCTTAGTTGTTAGTCAAATTGCGCCCTACCAAGGTTCACAGTTAATCTAAAAGTGCATCGTTCCGGGCTGTATGGCGTATCGTGCATTGTCGAAGTGCACCATACCAAGTTGTGCAAAGCATAATGGAAATGTAATGTACTAATGTGCACGATGTGTGGTTCACTGTAGAAGTGCATCGCATTAAGTTATACAGTTCATGGTGGAAGTTGATGAGATAATCTTAGTAGTTCCTAAACAAGGTTTCAATGTCCCGGGCATCCGAGATCCCTCGCGAGCACTCTACGAGAAGACCGTCAATGTTGTGGAATCAAGGATCCAACACAACCATTTTGCAAAGGAGATCTCTTAGTAGGATACAAGGACGTCCCTAGCTTGGATCAATGAAGATAATTTTATCCTCAAATAATTGGCAATCCGACGAGTGGCACAGATTACGCACCACGTGATTAAGGTCGACATCGGCATCAACATCAAAATCACGGTCGCACCCAAGAACCAAGATTCGCAATAATGAGATTCCATGTCAACTTTGCCAGCACTATCTTTGGAGAAGAGGTGTGGAACGATGGTAAAAGACATGTACTTTACTTTGGAAGCATTCGTCACAAAATTCTCTTCGAAGGTGCGAAATTGCTCAAAATCGGACCCACCGATTTCAAAGGATTTCTTTAATCGCACTTTGGCCCAAAGGAGAACACTTTACTCGCACCATCTCTTGGCCAGGCACTTAATAGGCTATTTAAAGACCACCAAGGCCGATGGAAGGAGGGAGATCCGAGTTTGGGAACGAAGCCCACGAGTGGAGTCGTTACGATGATGGCGGTGCCACCGAAACGAGGCCTCTCACACCCTTGAAAGCCTAGTTCATATTTTCTCACATCATATGAAGAGTACACGTGCGATAACTCCTATGGGACGTCACTAAGGCCTGGTTCAAGTCACACTACTAATCAACAACTCAAAAGCCTCACTTATGTCCGCCTACGAGCCCAAAGAGTGGCCCCAACCATCAAGGCCGAAACCAAGGCTTATGTTATCCTATTTCATTCAGTATTTTATTCAAACTTCAAACAAAAAAGTGTCATTCTTTATCCTTATTGCTTAGTTGTTAGTCAAATTGCGCCCTACCAAGGTTCACGGTTAATCTAAAAGTGCATCGTTCGGAGGTGTATGGCGTATCGTGCATTGTCGAAGTGCACCATACCAAGCTGTGCAAAGCATAATGGAAATGTAATGTACTAATGTGCACGATGTGTTGTTCACTGTAGAAGTGCATCGCATTAAGTTATACAGTTCATGGTGGAAGTTGATGAGATAATCTTAGTAGTTCCTAAACAAGGTTTCAATGTCCCAGGCATCCGAGATCCCTCGCAGGCACTCTACGAGAAGACCGTCAATGTTGTGGAATCAAGGATCCAACACAACCATTTTGCAAAGGAGATCTCTTAGTAGGATACAAGGACGTCCCTAGCTTGGATCAATGAAGATAATTTTATCCTCAAATAATTGGCAATCCGACGAGTGGCACAGATTACGCACCACGTGATTAAGGTCAGCATCGGCATCAACATCAAAATCACAGTCGCACCCAAGAACCAAGATTCGCAATAATGAGATTCCAGGTCAACTTTGCCAGCACTATCTTTGGAGAAGAGGTGTGGAACGATGGTAAAAGACATGTACTTTACTTTGGAAGCATTCGTCACAAAATTCTCTTCGAAGGTGCGAAATTGCTCAAAATCGGACCCACCGATTTCAAAGGATTTCTTTAATCGCACTTTGGCCCAAAGGAGAACACTTTACTCGCACCATCTCTTGGCCAGGCACTTAATAGGCTATTTAAAGACCACCAAGGCCGATGGAAGGAGGGAGATCCGAGTTTGGGAACGAAGCCCACGAGTGGAGTCGTTACGATGATGGCGGTGCCATCGAAACGAGGCCTCTCACACCCTTGAAAGCCTAGTTCATATTTTCTCACATCATATGAAGAGTACACGTGCGATAACTCCTATGGGACGTCACTAAGGCCTGGTTCAAGTCACACTACTAATCAACAACTCAAAAGCCTCACTTATGTCCGCCTACGAGCCCAAAGAGTGGCCCCAACCATCAAGGCCGAAACCAAGGCTTATGTTATCCTATTTCATTCAGTATTTTATTCAAACTTGAAACAAAAAAGTGTCATTCTTTATCCTTATTGCTTAGTTGTTAGTCAAATTGCGCCCTACCAAGGTTCACAGTTAATCTAAAAGTGCATCGTTCGGAGGTATGGCGTATCGTGCATTGTCGAAGTGCACCATACCAAGTTGTGCAAAGCATAATGGAAATGTAATGTACTAATGTGCACGATGTGTGGTTCACCGTAGAAATGCATCGCATTAAGTTATACAGTTCATGGTGGAAGTTGATGAGATAATCTTAGTAGTTCCTAAACAAGGTTTCAATGTCCCGGCATCCGAGATCCCTCGCGAGCACTCTACGAGAAGACCGTCAATGTTGTGGAATCAAGGATCCAACACAACCATTTTGCAAAGGAGATCTCTTAGTAGGATACAAGGACGTCCCTAGCTTGGATCAATGAAGATAATTTTATCCTCGAATAATTGGCAATCCGACGAGTGGCACGATTACGCACCACGGGATTGAGGTCGGCATCGGCATCAACATCAAAATCACAGTCGCACCCAAGAACCAAGATTCGCAACAATGAGATTCCAGGTCAACTTTGCCAGCACTATCTTTGGAGAAGAGGTGTGGAACGATGGTAAAAGACATGTACTTTACTTTGGAAGCATTCGGCACAAAATTCTCTTCGAAGCTGCGAAGTTGCTCAAAATCGGACCCACCGATTTCAAAGGATTTCTTTAATCGCACTTTGGCCCAAAGGAGAACACTTTACTCGCACCATCTCTTGGCCAGGCACTTAATAGGCTATTTAAAGACCAGCAAGGCCGATGGAAGGAGGGAGATCCGAGTTTGGGAACGAAGCCCACGGTGGAGTCGTTACGATGATGGCGGTGCCACCGAAACGAGGCCTCTCACACCCTTGAAAGCCTAGTTCATATTTTCTCACATCATATGAAGAGTACACATGCGATAACTCCTATGGGACGTCACTAAGGCCTGGTTCAAGTCACACTACTGATCGACAACTCAAAAGCCTCACTTATGTCCGCCTACGAGCCCACGAGTGGCCCCAACCATCAAGGCCGAAACCAAGGCTTATGTTATCCTATTTCATTCAGTATTTTATTCAAACTTCAAAAAAAAGTGTCATTCTTTATCCTCATTGCTTAGTTGTTAGTCAAATTACGCCATACCAAGGATCACCGTGAAAGTAAAAGTGCATCGTTCGGAGGTGCATGGTGTATCGTGCATTGTCGAAGTTCACCATACCAAGTTGTGCAAAGTATAATGGAAATGTAATTTACTAATGTGCACGATGTGTGGTTCACTGTAGAAGTGCATAGCATTAAGTTATACAGTTCATGGTTGAAGTTGATGAGATAATCTTAGTAGTTCCTAAACAAGGTTGTAGGGTCCCAGGCATCCGAGATCCCTCGCAGGCACTCTACGAGAAGACCGTCAATGTTGTGGAATCAAGGATCCAACACAACCATTTTGCAAAGGAGATCTCTTAGTAGGATACAAGGACGTCCCTAGCTTGGATCAATGAAGATAAATTTATCCTCGAATAATTGACAATCCGACGAGTGGCACAGATTACGCACCACGGGATCGAGGTCAGCATCGGCATCAACATCAAAATCACAGTCGCACCCAAGAACCAAGATTCGCAACATCGTGCACATTAGTAAGATTATCTCATCAACTTCCACCATGAACTGTATAACTTAATGCTATGCACTTCTACGAGAACCCCCCCCCCCCCCCCCCCACCAAAAAAAAAAAAAAATAATTTTTATTTTTTAAATAATAAATAAAAAAAATAAAAAATAACACAATTTCTCCCCCCTTTTGCCCCTTTTCTTTCCCGCATATAGCTTTTTTTTTAGTAGTGTGATTTGAACCAGGCCTTAGTGACGTCCCATAGGAGTTATCGCACGTGTACTCTTCATATGATAAGAGAAAATGTACTTTACTTTGGAAGCATTCGTCACAAAATTCTCTTCGAAGGTGCGAAATTGCTCAAAATCGGACCCACCGATTTCAAAGGATTTCTTTAATCGCACTTTGGCCCAAAGGAGAACACTTTACTCGCACCATCTCTTGGCCAGGCACTTAATAGGCTATTTAAAGACCAGCAAGGCCGATGGAAGGAGGGAGATCCGAGTTTGGGAACGAAGCCCACAAGTGGAGTCGTTACGATGATGGCGGTGCCACCGAAACGAGGCCTCTCACACCCTTGAAAGCCTAGTTCATATTTTCTCACATCATATGAAGAGTACACATGCGATAACTCCTATGGGACGTCACTAAGGCCTGGTTCAAGTCACACTACTGATCGACAACTCAAAAGCCTCACTTATGTCCGCCTACGAGCCCACAGAGTGGCCCCAACCATCAAGGCCGAAACCAAGGCTTATGTTATCCTATTTCATTCAGTATTTTATTCAAACTTCAAAAAAAAGTGTCATTCTTTATCCTCATTGCTTAGTTGTTAGTCAAATTACGCCATACCAAGGATCACCGTGAAAGTAAAAGTGCATCGTTCGGAGGTGCATGGTGTATCGTGCATTGTCGAAGTTCACCATACCAAGTTGTGCAAAGTATAATGGAAATGTAATTTACTAATGTGCACGATGTGTGGTTCACTGTAGAAGTGCATAGCATTAAGTTATACAGTTCATGGTTGAAGTTGATGAGATAATCTTAGTAGTTCCTAAACAAGGTTGTAGGGTCCCAGGCATCCGAGATCCCTCGCAGGCACTCTACGAGAAGACCGTCAATGTTGTGGAATCAAGGATCCAACACAACCATTTTGCAAAGGAGTTCTCTTAGTAGGATACAAGGACGTCCCTAGCTTGGATCAATGAAGATAAATTTATCCTCGAATAATTGGCAATCCGACGAGTGGCACAGATTACGCACCACGGGATTGAGGTCGGCATCGGCATCAACATCAAAATCACAGTCGCACCCAAGAACCAAGATTCGCAACAATGAGATTCCAGGTCAACTTTGCCAGCACTATCTTTGGAGAAGAGGTGTGGAACGATGGTAAAAGACATGTACTTTACTTTGGAAGCATTCGGCACAAAATTCTCTTCGAAGCTGCGAAGTTGCTCAAAATCGGACCCACCGATTTCAAAGGATTTCTTTAATCGCACTTTGGCCCAAAGGAGAACACTTTACTCGCACCATCTCTTGGCCAGGCACTTAATAGGCTATTTAAAGACCAGCAAGGCCGATGGAAGGAGGGAGATCCGAGTTTGGGAACGAAGCCCACAGGTGGAGTCGTTACGATGATGGCGGTGCCACCGAAACGAGGCCTCTCACACCCTTGAAAGCCTAGTTCATATTTTCTCACATCATATGAAGAGTACACATGCGATAACTCCTATGGGACGTCACTAAGGCCTGGTTCAAGTCACACTACTGATCGACAACTCAAAAGCCTCACTTATGTCCGCCTACGAGCCCACGAGTGGCCCCAACCATCAAGGCCGAAACCAAGGCTTATGTTATCCTATTTCATTCAGTATTTTATTCAAACTTCAAAAAAAAAGTGTCATTCTTTATCCTCATTGCTTAGTTGTTAGTCAAATTACGCCATACCAAGGATCACCGTGAAAGTAAAAGTGCATCGTTCGGAGGTGCATGGTGTATCGTGCATTGTCGAAGTTCACCATACCAAGTTGTGCAAAGTATAATGGAAATGTAATTTACTAATGTGCACGATGTGTGGTTCACTGTAGAAGTGCATAGCATTAAGTTATACAGTTCATGGTTGAAGTTGATGAGATAATCTTAGTAGTTCCTAAACAAGGTTTCAATGTCCCAGGCATCCGAGATCCCTCGCAGGCACTCTACGAGAAGACCGTCAATGTTGTGGAATCAAGGATCCAACACAACCATTTTGCAAAGGAGATCTCTTAGTAGGATACAAGGACGTCCCTAGCTTGGATCAATGAAGATAAATTTATCCTCGAATAATTGACAATCCGACGAGTGGCACAGATTACGCACCACGGGATCGAGGTCGGCATCGGCATCAACATCAAAATCACAGTCGCACCCAAGAACCAAGATTCGCAACAATGAGATTCCAAGTCAACTTTGCCAGCACTATCTTTGGAGAAGAGGTGTGGAACGATGGTAAAAGACATGTACTTTACTTTGGAAGCATTCGGCACAAAATTCTCTTCGAAGCTGCGAAGTTGCTCAAAATCGGACCCACCGATTTCAAAGGATTTCTTTAATCGCACTTTGGCCCAAAGGAGAACACTTTACTCGCACCATCTCTTGGCCAGGCACTTAATAGGCTATTTAAAGACCAGCAAGGCCGATGGAAGGAGGGAGATCCGAGTTTGGGAACGAAGCCCACAGGTGGAGTCGTTACGATGATGGCGGTGCCACCGAAACGAGGCCTCTCACACCCTTGAAAGCCTAGTTCATATTTTCTCACATCATATGAAGAGTACACATGCGATAACTCCTATGGGATGTCACTAAGGCCTGGTTCAAGTCACACTACTGATCGACAACTCAAAAGCCTCACTTATGTCCGCCTACGAGCCCACAGAGTGGCCCCAACCATCAAGGCCGAAACCAAGGCTTATGTTATCCTATTTCATTCAGTATTTTATTCAAACTTCAAACAAAAAAGTGTCATTCTTTATCCTTATTGCTTAGTTGTTAGTCAAATTGCGCCCTACCAAGGTTCACCGTGAATCTAAAAGTGCATCGTTCGGAGGTGTATGGCGTATCGTGCATTGTCGAAGTGCACCATACCAAGTTGTGCAAAGCATAATGGAAATGTAATGTACTAATGTGCACGATGTGTGGTTCACTGTAGAAGTGCATCGCATTAAGTTATACAGTTCATGGTGGAAGTTGATGAGATAATCTTAGTAGTTCCTAAACAAGGTTTCAATGTCCCGTGCATCCGAGATCCCTCGCGTGCACTCTACGAGAAGACCGTCAATGTTGTGGAATCAAGGATCCAACACAACCATTTTGCAAAGGAGATCTCTTAGTAGGATACAAGGACGTCCCTAGCTTGGATCAATGAAGATAAATTTATCCTCGAATAATTGGCAATCCGACGAGTGGCACAGATTACGCACCACGGGATTGAGGTCAGCATCGGCATCAACATCAAAATCACAGTCGCACCCAAGAACCAAGATTCGCAACAATGAGATTCCAGGTCAACTTTGCCAGCACTATCTTTGGAGAAGAGGTGTGGAACGATGGTAAAAGACATGTACTTTACTTTGGAAGTATTCGGCACAAAATTCTCTTCGAAGGTGCGAAGTTGCTCAAAATCGGATCCACCGATTTCAAAGGATTTCTTTAATCGCACTTTGGCCCAAAGGAGAACACTTTGCCCGCACCATCTCTTGGCCAAGTACTTAATAGGCTATTTAAAGACCAGCAAGGCCGATGGAAGGAGGGAGAACCGAGTTTGGGAATGAAGCCCACGGGTGGAGTCGTTACGATGATCGCGGTGCCACCGAAACGAGGCCTCTCACACCCTTGAAAGCCTAGTTCATATTTTCTCACACCATATGAAGAGTACACATGCGATAACTCCTATGGGACGTCACTAAGGCCTGGTTCAAGTCACACTACTAATCGACAACTCAAAAGCCTCACTTATGTCCGCCTACGAGCCCAAAGAGTGGCCCCAACCATCAAGGCCGAAACCAAGGCTTATGTTATCCTATTTCATTCAGTATTTTATTCAAACTTCAAACTAAAAAGTGTCATTCTTTATCCTTATTGCTTAGTTGTTAGTCAAATTACGCCATACCAAGGTTCACCGTGAAAGTAAAAGTGCATCGTTCGGAGGTGCATGGAGTATCGTGCATTGTCGAAGTGCACCATACCAAGTTGTGCAAAGCATAATGGAAATGTAATGTACTAATGTGCACGATGTGTGGTTCACTGTAGAAGTGCATCGCATTAAGTTATACAGTTCATGGTGGAAGTTGATGAGATAATCTTAGTAGTTCCTAAACAAGGTTTCAATGTCCCAGGCATCCGAGATCCCTCGCAGGCACTCTACGAGAAGACCGTCAATTTTGTGGGATCAACGATCCAACACAACCATTTTGCAAAGGAGATCTCTTAGTAGGATACACGGACGTCCCTAGCTTGGATCAATGAAGATTAATTTAACCTCGAATAATTGGCAATCCAACGAGTGGCACATATTACGCACCACGGGATCGAGGTCGCATCGACATCAACATCAACATCACAGTCGCACCCAAGAGCCAAGATTCACAACAACGAGATTCCGTGTCAACTTTGCCTTCACTATCTTTGGAGAAGGGGTGTGGAATGATGGTAAAACACATGTACTTTAGTTTGGAAGCATTCGGCACAAAATTCTCTTCGAAGTTGCGAAGTTGCTCAAAATCGAATCCACTGATTTCAAAGGATTTCTTTAATCGCACTTTGGCCCAAAGGAGAACACTTTACTCGCACCATCTCTTGGCCAGGTACTTAATAGGCTATTTAAAGACCAGCAAGGCCGATGGAAGGAGGGAGATCCGAGTTTGGGAACGAAGCCCACAGGTGGAGTCGTTACGATGATGGCGGTGCCACCGAAACGAGGCCTCTCACACCCTTGAAAGCCTAGTTCATATTTTCTCGCACCATATGAAGAGTACACATGCGATAACTCCTATGGGACGTCACTAAGGCCTGGTTCAAGTCACACTACCAATCGACAACTCAAAAGCCTCACTTATGTCCGCCTACGAGCCCAAAGAGTGGCCCCAACCATCAAGGCCGAAACCAAGGCTTATGTTATCCTATTTCATTCGGTATTTTATTCAAACTTCAAACAAAAAAGTGTCATTCTTTATCCTTATTGCATAGTTGTTAGTTATATTACGCCACACCAAGGTTCACCATGAAAGTAAAAGTGTATCATTCCGAGTTGCATGGAGTATCGTGCATTGTCGAAGTGCACCATACCAAGCTGTGCAAAGCATAATGGAAATGTAATGTACTAATGTGCACGATGTGTGGTTCACTGTAGAAGTGCATCGCATTAAGTTATACAGTTCATGGTGGAAGTTGATGAGATAATCTTAGTAGTTCCTAAACAAGGTTTCAATGTCCCAGGCATCCGAGATCCCTCGCAGGCACTCTACGAGAAGACCGTCAATGTTGTGGAATCAAGGATCCAATAGAACCACTTTGCAAAGGAGATCTCTTAGTAGGATACAAGGACGTCCCTAGCATGGATCAATGAAGATAAATTTATCCTCGAATAATTGGCAATCCGACGAGTGGCACAGATTACGCACCACGGGATTGAGGTCAGCATCGGCATCAACATCAAAATCACAGTCGCACCCAAGAACCAAGATTCGCAACAATGAGATTCCAGGTCAACTTTGCCAGCACTATCTTTGGAGAAGAGGTGTGGAACGATGGTAAAAGACATGTACTTTACTTTGGAAGCATTCGGCACAAAATTCTCTTCGAAGGTGCGAAGTTGCTCAAAATCGGATCCACCGATTTCAAAGGATTTCTTTAATCGCACTTTGGCCCAAAGGAGAACACTTTACTTGCACCATCTCTTGGCCAGGCACTTAATAGGCTATTTAAAGACCAGCAAGGCCGATAGAAGGAGGGAGATCCGAGTTTGGGAACGAAGCCCACAGGTGGAGTCGTTACGATGATGGCGTTGCCACCGAAATGAGGCCCCTCACACCCTTTAAAGCCTCGTTCATATTTTCTCGCACCATATGAAGAGTACACATGCGATAACTCCTATGGGACGTCACTAAGGCTTGGTTCAAGTCCCACTACTAATCCACAACTCAAAAGCCTCACTTATGTCCGCCTAAGAGCGCAAAGAGTGGCCCCGACCATCAAGGCCGAAACCAAGGCTTATGTTATCCTATTTCATTCAGTATTTTATTCAAACTTCAAACTAAAAATTGTCATTCTTTATCCTTATTGCTTAGTTGTTAGTCAAATTGCGCCATACCAAGGTTCACCGTGAAAGTAAAAGTGCATCGTTCCGAGGTGCATGGTGTATCGTGCATTGTCCAAGTTCACCATACCAAGCTGTGCAAAGCATAATGGAAATATAATGTACTAATGTCCACGATGTGTGGTTCATTGTAGAAGTGCAACGCATTAAGTTATATAGTTCATAATGGAAGTTGATGAGATAATCTTAGTAGTTCTTAAACAAGGTTTCAATGTCCCAGGCATCCGAGATCCCTCGCAGGCACACTACGAGAAGACCGTCAATTTTTTGGAATCAAGGATCCAACACAACCATTTTGCAAAGGAGATCTCTTAGTAGGATACAAGGACGTCCCTAGCTTGGATCAATGAAGATAAATTATCCTCGAATAATTGGCAATCCAACGAGTGGCACAGATTTCGCACCACGGGATCGAGGTCGGCATCGGCATCAACATCAAAATCACAGTCGCACCCAAGAACCAAGATTCGCAACAATGAGATTCCGTGTCAACTTTGCCTGCACTATCTTTGGAGAAGAGGTGTGGAACGATGGTAAAGGACATGTACTTTAGTTTGGAAGCATTCGGCACAAGATTATCTTCGAAGGTGCGAAGTTGCTCAAAATCGGATCCACCGATTTCAAAGGATTTCTTTAATCGCACTTTAGCCCAACGGAGAACGCTTTACCCGCACCATCTCTTGGCCAGGTACTTAATAGGCTATTTAAATACCAGCAAGGCCGATGGAAGGAGGGAGATCCGAGTTTGGGAACGAAGCCCACAGGTGGAGTCGTTACGATGATGGCGGTCCCACCGAAACGAGGCCTCTCACACCCTTGATAGCCTAGTTCATATCTGCTCACATCATATGAAGAGTACACGTGCGATAACTCCTATGGGACGTCACTAAGGCTTGGTTCAAGTCCCACTACTAATCGACAACTCAAAAGCCTCACTTATGTCCGCCTACGAGCGCAAAGAGTGGCCCCGACCATAAAGGCCGAAACCAAGGCTTATGTTATCCTATTTCATTCAGTATTTTATTCGAACTTCAAACCAAAAAGTGTCATTCTTTATCCTTATTGCTTAGTTATTAAACAAATTGCGCCATACCAAGGTTCACCGTGGAAGTAAAAGTGCATCGTTCCGAGGTGCATGGTGTATCGTGCATTGTCGAAGTGCACCATACCAAGCTGTGCAAAGCATAGTGGAAATGTAATGTACTAATGTGCAGGATGTGTGCTTCATTGTAGAAGTGCATCGCATTAAGTTATACAGTTCATGGTGGAAGTTGATGAGACAATCTTAATAGTTCCTAAACAAGGTTTCAATGTCCCAGGCATCTGAGACCCCTCGCAGGCACTCTACGAGAAGACGGTCAGTTTTGTGGCATCAAGGATCCAACAGAACAACTTTGCAAAGGAGATCTCTTAGTAGGATACAAGGACGTCTCTAGCATGGATCAATGAAGATAAATTGATTCTCGAATAATTTGCAATCCAACGAGTAGCACAGATTACGCACCACGGGATCGAGGTCGGCATCAGCATCAACATCAAATCACGGTCGCACCCAAGAGCCAAGATTCGCAACAACGAGATTCCGTGTCAAGTTTTCCTGCACTATCTTTGGAGAAGAGGTATGGAACGATGGTAAAAGACATGAACTTTAGTTTGGAAGCATTCAACACAAAATTCTCTTCGAAGGTGCAAAGTTGCTCAAAATCGAATCCACCGATTTCAAAGGATTTCCTTAATAGCACTTTGGCCCAATGGAGAACACTTTACCCGCACCATCTCTTGGCCAGGTACTTAATAGGCTATTTAAAGACCAGAAAGGCCGATGGAAGCAGGGAGAAACGAGTTTGGGAACGAAGCCTACAGGTGGAGTCGTTACGATGATGGCGTTGCCACCGAAACGAGGCCCCTCATACCTTTTAAAGCCTCGTTCATATTTTCTCACACCATATGAAGAGTACACGTGTGATAACTCCTATGGGACGTCACTAAGGCCTTGTTCAAGTAACACTACCAATCGACAACTCAAACGCCTAACTTAGGTCCGCCTACGAGCCCAAAGAGTGGCCCCAACCATCAAGGACGAAACCAAGGCTTATGTTATCCTATTTTATTCAGTATTATATTCGAACTTCAAACTAAGAATTGTTATTATTTATCCTTATTGCTTAGTTGTTAGTCAAATTGCCCCATACCAAGGTTCACCGTGAAAGTAAAAGTGCATCGTTCCGAGTTGCATAGAGTATCGTGCATTGCCGAAGTGCACCATACCAAGCTGTGCAAAGCATAATGGAAATGTAATGTACTAATGTGCACGATGTGTGGTTCATTGTAGAAGTGCATCGCATTCAGTTATACGGTTCATGGTGGAAGTTGATGAGACAATCTTAGTAGTTCCTAAACAAGGTTTCAATGTCCCGTGCATCCGAGATCCCTCGCAGGCACACTACGAGAAGACCGTCAATTTTGTGGAATCAAGGATCCAACACAACCATTTTGCAAAGGAGATCTCTTAGTAGGATACAAGGACGTCCCTAGGTTGGATCAATGAAGATAAATTATCCTCGAATAATTGGCAATCTGACGAGTGGCACAGATTACGCACCACGGGATCGAGGTCGGCATCGGCATCAACATCAAAATCACAGTCGCACCCAAGAACCAAGATTCGCAACAATGAGATTCCAGGTCAACTTTGCCTGCACTATCTTTGGAGAAGAGGTGTGGAACGATGGTAAAGGACATGTACTCTAGTTTGGAAGCATTCAGCACAAGATTATCTTCGAAGGTGCGAAGTTGCTCAAAATCGGATCCACCGATTTCAAAGGATTTCTTTAATCGCACTTTAGCCCAATGGAGAACACTTTACCCGCACCATCTCTTGGCCAGGTACTTAATAGGCTATTTAAATACCAGCAAGGCCGATGGAAGGAGGGAGATCCGAGTTTGGGAACGAAGCCCACAGGTGGAGTCGTTACGATGATGGCGGTGCCACCGAAACGAGGCCTCTCACACCCTTGATAGCCTAGTTCATATCTTCTCACATCATATGAAGAGTACACGTGCGATAACTCCTATGGGACGTCACTAAGGCTTGTTTCAAGTCCCACTACTAATCGACAACTCAAAAGCCTCACTTATGTCCGCCTACGAGCGCAAAGAGTCGCCCCGACCATAAAGGCCGAAACCAAGGCTTATGTTATCCTATTTCATTCAGTATTTTATTCGAACTTCAAACCAAAAAGTGTAATTCTTTATCCTTATTGCTTAGTTATTAAACAAATTGCTCCATACCAAGGTTCACCGTGGAAGTAAAAGTGCATCGTTCCGAGGTGCATGGTGTATCGTGCATTGTCGAAGTGCACCATACCAAGCTGTGCAAAGCATAGTGGAAATGTAATGTACTAATGTGCACGATGTGTGGTTCATTGTAGAAGTGCATCGCATTAAGTTATACAGTTCATGGTGGAAGTTGATGAGACAATCTTAGTTGTTCCTAAACAAGGTTTCAATGTCCCAGGCATCTGAGACCCCTCGCGAGCACTCTACGAGAAGACGGTCAGTTTTGTGGCATCAAGGATCCAACAGAACCACTTTGCAAAGGAGATCTCTTAGTAGGATACAAGGACGTCCCTAGCATGGATCAATGAAGATAAATTGATTCTCGAATAATTTGCAATCCAACGAGTAGCACAGATTACGCACCACGGGATCGAGGTCGGCATCGGCATCGGCATCAACATCACGGTCGCACCCAAGAGCCAAGATTCGCAACAACGAGATTCCGAGTCAAGTTTTCCTGCACTATCTTTGGAGAAGAGGTGTGGAACGATGGTAAAAGACATGAACTTTAGTTTGGAAGCATTCAACCCAAAATTCTCTTCGAAGGTGCAAAGTTGCTCAAAATCGAATCCACCGATTTCAAAGGATTTCCTTAATAGCACTTTGGCCCAATGGAGAACACTTTACCCGCACCATCTCTTGGCAAGGTACTTAATAGGCTATTTAAAGACCAGAAAGGCCGATGGAAGCAGGGAGAAACGAGTTTGGGAACGAAGCCTACAGGTGGAGTCGTTACGATGATGGCGTTGCCACCGAAACGAGGCCCCTCATACCTTTTAAAGCCTCGTTCATATTTTCTCACACCATATGAAGAGTACACGTGGGATAACTCCTATGGGACGTCACTAAGGCCTTGTTCAAGTAACACTACCAATCGACAACTCAAAAGCCTAACTTAGTTCCGCCTACGAGCCCAAAGAGTGGCCCCAACCATCAAGGACGAAACCAAGGCTTATGTTATCCTATTTTATTCAGTATTATATTCGAACTTCAAACTAAGAATTGTTATTATTTATCCTTATTGCTTAGTTGTTAGTCAAATTGCCCCATACCAAGGTTCACCGTGAAAGTAAAAGTGCATCGTTCCGAGTTGCATAGAGTATCGTGCATTGCCGAAGTGCACCATACCAAGCTTCGTGCAAAGCATAATGGAAATGTAATGTACTAATGTGCACGATGTGTGGTTCATTGTAGAAGTGCATCGCATTAAGTTATACAGTTCATAGTGGAAGTTGATGAGACAATCTTAGTAGTTCCTAAACAAGGTTTCAATGTCCCAGGCATCCGAGATCCCTCGCAGGCACACTACGAGAAGACCGTCAATTTTGTGGAATCAAGGATCCAACACAACCATTTTGCAAAGGAGATCTCTTAGTAGGATACAAGGACGTCCCTAGCTTGGATCAATGAAGAAAATTATCCTCGAATAATTGGCAATCCGACGAGTGGCACAGATTACGCACCACGGGATCGAGGTCGGCATCGGCATCAACATCAACATCACAGTCGCACCCAAGAGCCAAGATTCACAACAACGAGATTCCGTGTCAACTTTGCCTGCACTATCTTTGGAGAAGAGGTGTGGAACGATGGTAAAGGACATGTACTTTAGTTTGGAAGCATTCGGCACAAGATTATCTTCGAAGGTGCGAAGTTGCTCAAAATCGGATCCACCGATTTCAAAGGATTTCTTTAATCGCACTTTAGCCCAACGGAGAACACTTTACCCGCACCATCTCTTGGCCAGGTACTTAATAGGCTATTTAAAGACCAGAAAGGCCGATGGAAGCAGGGAGAAACGAGTTTGGGAACGAAGCCTACAGGTGGAGTCGTTACGATGATGGCGTTGCCACCGAAACGAGGCCCCTCATACCTTTTAAAGCCTCGTTCATATTTTCTCACACCATATGAAGAGTACACGTGGGATAACTCCTATGGGACGTCAGTAAGGCCTTGTTCAAGTAACACTACCAATCGACAACTCAAAAGCCTAACTTAGGTCCGCCTACGAGCCCAAAGAGTGGCCCCAACCATCAAGGACGAAACCAAGGCTTATGTTATCCTATTTTATTCAGTATTATATTCGAACTTCAAACTAAGAATTGTTATTATTTATCCTTATTGCTTAGTTGTTAGTCAAATTGCCCCATACCAAGGTTCACCGTGAAAGTAAAAGTGCATCGTTCCGAGTTGCATAGAGTATCGTGCATTGCCGAAGTGTACCATACCAAGCTGTGCAAAGCATAATGGAAATGTAATGTACTAATGTGCACGATGTGTGGTTCATTGTAGAAGTGCATCGCATTAAGTTATACAGTTCATGGTGGAAGTTGATGAGACAATCTTAGTAGTTCCTAAACAAGGTTTCAATGTCCCAGGCATCCGAGATCCCTCGCAGGCACACTACGAGAAGACCGTCAATTTTGTGGAATCAAGGATCCAACACAACCATTTTGCAAAGGAGATCTCTTAGTAGGATACAAGGACGTCCCTAGCTTGGATCAATGAAGAAAATTATCCTCGAATAATTGGCAATCCGACGAGTGGCACAGATTACGCACCACGGGATCGAGGTCGGCATCGGCATCAACATCAAAATCACAGTCGCACCCAAGAACCAAGATTCGCAACAATGAGATTCCAGGTCAACTTTGCCTCGCACTATCTTTGGAGAAGAGGTGTGGAACGATGGTAAAGGACATGTACTTTAGTTTGGAAGCATTCGGCACAAGATTATCTTCGAAGGTGCGAAGTTGCTCAAAATCGGATCCACCGATTTTAAAGGATTTCTTTAATCGCACTTTAGCCCAACGGAGAACACTTTACCCGCACCATCTCTTGGCCAGGTACTTAATAGGCTATTTAAATACCAGCAAGGCCGATGGAAGGAGGGAGATCCGAGTTTGGGAACGAAACCTACGAGGTGGAGTCGTTACGATGATGGCGTTGCCACCGAAACGAGGCCCCTCATACCTTTTAAAGCCTCGTTCATATTTTCTCACACCATATGAAGAGTACACATGTGATAACTCCTATGGGACGTCACTAAGGCCTTGTTCAAGTAACACTACCAATCGACAACTCAAAAGCCTAACTTAGGTCCGCCTACGAGCCCAAAGAGTGGCCCCAACCATCAAGGACGAAACCAAGGCTTATGTTATCCTATTTTATTCAGTATTAAATTCGAACTTCAAACTAAGAATTGTTATTATTTATCCTTATTGCATAGTTGTTAGTCAAATTGCCCCATACCAAGGTTCACCGTGAAAGTAAAAGTGCATCGTTCCGAGTTGCATAGAGTATCGTGCATTGCCGAAGTGCACCATACCAAGCCGTGCAAAGCATAATGGAAATGTAATGTACTAATGTGCACGATGTGTGGTTCATTGTAGAAGTGCATCGCATTAAGTTATACAGTTCATGGTGGAAGTTGATGAGACAATCTTAGTAGTTCCTAAACAAGGTTTCAATGTCCCGGCATCCGAGATCCCTCGCGAGGCACACTACGAGAAGACCGTCAATTTTGTGGAATCAAGGATCCAACACAACCATTTTGCAAAGGAGATCTCTTAGTAGGATACAAGGACGTCCCTAGCTTGGATCAATGAAGAAAATTATCCTCGAATAATTGGCAATCCGACGAGTGGCACGATTACGCACCACGGGATCGAGGTCGGCATCGGCATCAACATCAAAATCACGGTCGCACCCAAGAACCAAGATTCGCAACAATGAGATTCAGGTCAACTTTGCCTGCACTATCTTTGGAGAAGAGGTGTGGAACGATGGTAAAGGACATGTACTTTAGTTTGGAAGCATTCGGCACAAGATTATCTTCGAAGGTGCGAAGTTGCTCAAAATCGGATCCACCGATTTCAAAGGATTTCTTTAATCGCACTTTAGCCCAACGGAGAACACTTTACCCGCACCATCTCTTGGCCAGGTACTTAATAGGCTATTTAAATACCAGCAAGGCCGATGGAAGGAGGGAGATCCGAGTTTGGGAACGAAACCTACAGGTGGAGTCGTTACGATGATGGCGTTGCCACCGAAATGAGGCCCCTCATACCTTTTAAAGCCTCGTTCATATTTTCTCACACCATATGAAGAGTACACATGTGATAACTCCTATGGGACGTCACTAAGGCCTTGTTCAAGTAACACTACCAATCGACAACTCAAAAGCCTAACTTAGGTCCGCCTACGAGCCCAAAGAGTGGCCCCAACCATCAAGGACGAAACCAAGGCTTATGTTATCCTATTTTATTCAGTATTAAATTCGAACTTCAAACTAAGAATTGTTATTATTTATCCTTATTGCATAGTTGTTAGTCAAATTGCCCCATACCAAGGTTCACCGTGAAAGTAAAAGTGCATCGTTCCGAGTTGCATAGAGTATCGTGCATTGCCGAAGTGCACCATACCAAGCTGTGCAAAGCATAATGGAAATGTAATGTACTAATGTGCACGATGTGTGGTTCATTGTAGAAGTGCATCGCATTAAGTTATACAGTTCATGGTGGAAGTTGATGAGACAATCTTAGTAGTTCCTAAACAAGGTTTCAATGTCCCAGTGCATCCGAGATCCCTCGCAGGCACACTACGAGAAGACCGTCAATTTTGTGGAATCAAGGATCCAACACAACCATTTTGCAAAGGAGATCTCTTAGTAGGATACAAGGACGTCCCTAGCTTGGATCAATGAAGAAAATTATCCTCGAATAATTGGCAATCCGACGAGTGGCACAGATTACGCACCACGGGATCGAGGTCGGCATCGGCATCAACATCAAAATCACAGTCGCACCCAAGAACCAAGATTCGCAACAATGAGATTCCAGGTCAACTTTGCCTGCACTATCTTTGGAGAAGAGGTGTGGAACGATGGTAAAGGACATGTACTTTAGTTTGGAAGCATTCGGCACAAGATTATCTTCGAAGGTGCGAAGTTGCTCAAAATCGGATCCACCGATTTCAAAGGATTTCTTTAATCGCACTTTAGCCCAACGGAGAACACTTTACCCGCACCATCTCTTGGCCAGGTACTTAATAGGCTATTTAAATACCAGCAAGGCCGATGGAAGGAGGGAGATCCGAGTTTGGGAACGAAACCTACGGGTGGAGTCGTTACGATGATGGCGTTGCCACCGAAACGAGGCCCCTCATACCTTTTAAAGCCTCGTTCATATTTTCTCACACCATATGAAGAGTACACATGTGATAACTCCTATGGGACGTCACTAAGGCCTTGTTCAAGTAACACTACCAATCGACAACTCAAAAGCCTAACTTAGGTCCGCCTACGAGCCCAAAGAGTGGCCCCAACCATCAAGGACGAAACCAAGGCTTATGTTATCCTATTTTATTCAGTATTAAATTCGAACTTCAAACTAAGAATTGTTATTATTTATCCTTATTGCATAGTTGTTAGTCAAATTGCCCCATACCAAGGTTCACCGTGAAAGTAAAAGTGCATCGTTCCGAGTTGCATAGAGTATCGTGCATTGCCGAAGTGCACCATACCAAGCTGTGCAAAGCATAATGGAAATGTAATGTACTAATGTGCACGATGTGTGGTTCATTGTCGAAGTGCATCGCATTAAGTTATACAGTTCATGGTGGAAGTTGATGAGACAATCTTAGTAGTTCCTAAACAAGGTTTCAATGTCCCAGGCATCCGAGATCCCTCGCAGGCACACTACGAGAAGACCGTCAATTTTGTGGAATCAAGGATCCAACACAACCATTTTGCAAAGGAGATCTCTTAGTAGGATACAAGGACGTCCCTAGCTTGGATCAATGAAGAAAATTATCCTCGAATAATTGGCAATCCGACGAGTGGCACAGATTACGCACCACGGGATCGAGGTCGGCATCGGCATCAACATCAAAATCACAGTCGCACCCAAGAACCAAGATTCGCAACAATGAGATTCCAGGTCAACTTTGCCTGCACTATCTTTGGAGAAGAGGTGTGGAACGATGGTAAAGGACATGTACTTTAGTTTGGAAGCATTCGGCACAAGATTATCTTCGAAGGTGCGAAGTTGCTCAAAATCGGATCCACCGATTTCAAAGGATTTCTTTAATCGCACTTTAGCCCAACGGAGAACACTTTACCCGCACCATCTCTTGGCCAGGTACTTAATAGGCTATTTAAATACCAGCAAGGCCGATGGAAGGAGGGAGATCCGAGTTTGGGAACGAAACCTACAGGTGGAGTCGTTACGATGATGGCGTTGCCACCGAAACGAGGCCCCTCATACCTTTTAAAGCCTCGTTCATATTTTCTCACACCATATGAAGAGTACACATGTGATAACTCCTATGGGACGTCACTAAGGCCTTGTTCAAGTAACACTACCAATCGACAACTCAAAAGCCTAACCTTAGGTCCGCCTACGAGCCCAAAGAGTGGCCCCAACCATCAAGGACGAAACCAAGGCTTATGTTATCCTATTTTATTCAGTATTAAATTCGAACTTCAAACTAAGAATTGTTATTATTTATCCTTATTGCATAGTTGTTAGTCAAATTGCCCCATACCAAGGTTCACCGTGATAGTAAAAGTGCATCGTTCCGAGTTGCATAGAGTATCGTGCATTGCCGAAGTGCACCATACCAAGCTGTGCAAAGCATAATGGAAATATAATGTACTAATGTGCACGATGTGTGGTTCATTGTAGAAGTGCATCGCATTAAGTTATACAGTTCATGGTGGAAGTTGATGAGACAATATTAGTAGTTCCTAAACAAGGTTTCAATGTCCCAGGCATCTGAGACCCCTCGCAGGCACTCTACGAGAAGACGGTCAGTTTTGTGGCATCAAGGATCCAACAGAACCACTTTGCAAAGGAGATCTCTTAGTAGGATACAAGGACGTCCCTAGCATGGATCAATGAAGATAAATTTATCCTCGAATAATTTGCAATCCAACGAGTAGCGCAAATTACGCACCACGGGATCGAGGTCGGCATCGGCATCAGCATCAACATCACAGTCGAACCCAAGAGCCAAGATTCGCAACAACGAGATTCCAGGTCAAGTTTTCCTGCACTATCTTTGGAGAAGAGGTGTGGAACGATGGTAAAAGACATGAACTTTAGTTTGGAAGCATTCAACACAAAATTCTCTTCGAAGGTGCAAAGTTGCTCATAATCGGAACCACCGATTTCAAAGGATTTCTTTAATCGCACTTTGGCCCAAAGGAGAACACTTTACCCGCACCATCTCTTGGCCAGGTACTTAATAGGCTATTTAAAGACCAGCAAGGCCGATGGAAGCAGGGCAATACGAGTTTGGGAACGAAGCCTACAGGTGGAGTCTTTACGATGATGGCGTTGCCACCAAAACGAGGCCCCTCACACCCTTTAAAGCCTCGTTCGTATTTTCTCGCACCATATGAAGAGTACACGGGTTATAACTCCTATGGGACGTCACTAAGGCCTTGTTCAAGTCACACTACCAATCGAAAACTCAAAAGCCTCACTTCGGTCCGCCTTTGAGCCCAAAGAGTGGCCCCAACCATCAAGGACGAAACCAAGGCTTATGTTATCCTATTTCATTCAGTATTAAATTCGAACTTCAAACTAAGAATTGTTATTATTTATCCTTATTGCGTAGTTGTTAGTCAAATTGCCCCATACCAAGGTTCACCGTGAAAGTAAAAGTGCATCGTTCCGAGTTGCATAGAGTATCGTGCATTGCCGAAGTGCACCATACCAAGCTGTGCAAAGCATAATGGAAATATAATGTACTAATGTGCACGATGTGTGGTTCATTGTAGAAGTGCATCGCATTAAGTTATGCAGTTCATGGTGGAAGTTGATGAGACAATCTTAGTAGTTCCTAAACAAGGTTTCAATGTCCCAGGCATCTGAGACCCCTCGTAGGCACTCTACGAGAAGACGGTCAGTTTTGTGGCATCAAGGATCCAACAGAACCACTTTGCAAAGGAGATCTCTTAGTAGGATACAAGGACGTCCCTAGCATGGATCAATGAAGATAAATTGATTCTCGAATAATTTGCAATCCAACGAGTAGCACAGATTACGCACCACGGGATCGAGGTCGGCATCAGCATCAACATCACAGTCGCACCCAAGAGCCAAGATTCGCAACAACGAGATTCCAGGTCAAGTTTTCCTGCACTATCTTTGGAGAAGAGGTGTGGAACGATGGTAAAAGACATGAACTTTAGTTTGGAAGCATTCAACACAAAATTCTCTTCGAAGGTGCAAAGTTGCTCAAAATCGAATCCACCGATTTCAAAGGATTTCCTTAAAAGCACTTTGGCCCAATTGAGAACACTTTACCCGCACCATCTCTTGGCCAGGTACTTAATAGGCTATTTAAAGACCAGAAAGGCCGATGGAAGCAGGGAGAAACGAGTTTGGGAACGAAGCCTACGGTGGAGTCGTTACGATGATGGCGTTGCCACCGAAACGAGGCCCCGCATACCTTTTAAAGCCTCGTTCATATTTTCTCACACCATATGAAGAGTACACGTGTGATAACTCCTATGGGACGTCACTAAGGCCTTGTTCAAGTAACACTACCAATCGACAACTCAAAAGCCTCACTTCGGTCCGCCTTTGAGCCCAAAGAGTGGCCCCAACCATCAAGGACGAAACCAAGGCTTATGTTATCCTATTTCATTCAGTATTAAATTCGAACTTCAAACTAAGAATTGTTATTATTTATCCTTATTGCGTAGTTGTTAGTCAAATTGCCCCATACCAAGGTTCACCGTGAAAGTAAAAGTGCATCGTTCCGAGTTGCATAGAGTATCGTGCATTGCCGAAGTGCACCATACCAAGCCGTGCAAAGCATAATGGAAATATAATGTACTAATGTGCACGATGTGTGGTTCATTGTAGAAGTGCATCGCATTAAGTTATGCGAGTTCATGGTGGAAGTTGATGAGACAATCTTAGTAGTTCCTAAACAAGGTTTCAATGTCCCGAGCATCCGAGACCCCTCGTAGGCACTCTACGAGAAGACGGTCAGTTTTGTGGCATCAAGGATCCAACAGAACCACTTTGCAAAGGAGATCTCTTAGTAGGATACAAGGACGTCCCTAGCATGGATCAATGAAGATAAATTGATTCTCGAATAATTTGCAATCCAACGAGTAGCACAGATTACGCACCACGGGATCGAGGTCGGCATCGACATCAACATCACGGTCGCACCCAAGAGCCAAGATTCGCAACAACGAGATTCCGGGTCAAGTTTTCCTGCACTATCTTTGGAGAAGAGGTGTGGAACGATGGTAAAAGACATGAACTTTAGTTTGGAAGCATTCAACACAAAATTCTCTTCGAAGGTGCAAAGTTGCTCAAAATCGAATCCACCGATTTCAAAGGATTTCCTTAAAAGCACTTTGGCCCAATTGAGAAGACTTTACCCGCACCATCTCTTGGCCAGGTACTTAATAGGCTATTTAAAGACCAGAAAGGCCGATGGAAGCAGGGAGAAACGAGTTTGGGAACGAAGCCTACGAGTGGAGTCGTTACGATGATGGCGTTGCCACCGAAACGAGGCCCCGCATACCTTTTAAAGCCTCGTTCATATTTTCTCACACCATATGAAGAGTACACGTGTGATAACTCCTATGGGACGTCACTAAGGCCTTGTTCAAGTAACACTACCAATCGACAACTCAAAAGCCTAACTTAGGTCCGCCTACGAGCCCAAAGAGTGGCCCCAACCATCAAGGACGAAACCAAGGCTTATGTTATCCTATTTTATTCAGTATTATATTCGAACTTCAAACTAAGAATTGTTATTATTTATCCTTATTGCTTAGTTGTTAGTCAAATTGCCCCATACCAAGGTTCACCGTGAAAGTAAAAGTGCATCGTTCCGAGTTGCATAGAGTATCGTGCATTGCCGAAGTGCACCATACCAAGTCGTGCAAAGCATAATGGAAATGTAATGTACTAATGTGCACGATGTGTGGTTCATTGTAGAAGTGCATCGCATTAAGTTATGCAGTTCATGGTGGAAGTTGATGAGACAATCTTAGTAGTTCCTAAACAAGGTTTCAATGTCCCAGGCATCTGAGACCCCTCGTAGGCACTCTACGAGAAGACGGTCAGTTTTGTGGCATCAAGGATCCAACGGAACCACTTTGCAAAGGAGATCTCTTAGTAGGATACAAGGACGTCCCTAGCATGGATCAATGAAGATAAATTGATTATCGAATAATTTGCAATCCAACGAGTAGCACAGATTACGCACCACGGGATCGAGGTCGGCATCAGCATCAACATCACAGTCGCACCCAAGAGCCAAGATTCGCAACAACGAGATTCCAGGTCAAGTTTTCCTGCACTATCTTTGGAGAAGAGGTGTGGAACGATGGTAAAAGACATGAACTTTAGTTTGGAAGCATTCAACACAAAATTCTCTTCGAAGGTGCAAAGTTGCTCAAAATCGAATCCACCGATTTCAAAGGATTTCCTTAAAAGCACTTTGGCCCAATTGAGAACACTTTACCCGCACCATCTCTTGGCCAGGTACTTAATAGGCTATTTAAAGACCAGAAAGGCCGATGGAAGCAGGGAGAAACGAGTTTGGGAACGAAGCCTACAGGTGGAGTCGTTACGATGATGGCGTTGCCACCGAAACGAGGCCCCGCATACCTTTTAAAGCCTCGTTCATATTTTCTCACACCATATGAAGAGTACACGTGTGATAACTCCTATGGGACGTCACTAAGGCCTTGTTCAAGTAACACTACCAATCGACAACTCAAAAGCCTAACTTAGGTCCGCCTACGAGCCCAAAGAGTGGCCCCAACCATCAAGGACGAAACCAAGGCTTATGTTATCCTATTTTATTCAGTATTATATTCGAACTTCAAACTAAGAATTGTTATTATTTATCCTTATTGCTTAGTTGTTAGTCAAATTGCCCCATACCAAGGTTCACCGTGAAAGTAAAAGTGCATCGTTCCGAGTTGCATAGAGTATCGTGCATTGCCGAAGTGCACCATACCAAGCTGTGCAAAGCATAATGGAAATGTAATGTACTAATGTGCACGATGTGTGGTTCATTGTAGAAGTGCATCGCATTAAGTTATACGAGTTCATGGTGGAAGTTGATGAGACAATCTTAGTAGTTCCTAAATAAGGTTTCAATGTCCCGGGCATCCGAGATCCCTCGCAGGCACACTACGAGAAGACCGTCAATTTTGTGGAATCAAGGATCCAACACAACCATTTTGCAAAGGAGATCTCTTAGTAGGATACAAGGACGTCCCTAGCTTGGATCAATGAAGAAAATTATCCTCTTATAATTGGCAATCCGACGAGTGGCACAGATTACGCACCACGGGATCGAGGTCGGCATCGGCATCAACATCAAAATCACAGTCGCACCCAAGAACCAAGATTCGCAACAATGAGATTCCAGGTCAACTTTGCCTGCACTATCTTTGGAGAAGAGGTGTGGAACGATGGTAAAGGACATGTACTTTAGTTTGGAAGCATTCGGCACAAGATTATCTTCGAAGGTGCGAAGTTGCTCAAAATCGGATCCACCGATTTCAAAGGATTTCTTTAATCGCACTTTAGCCCAACGGAGAACACTTTACCCGCACCATCTCTTGGCCAGGTACTTAATAGGCTATTTAAATACCAGCAAGGCCGATGGAAGGAGGGAGATCCGAGTTTGGGAACGAAGCCCACAGGTGGAGTCATTACGATGATGGCGGTGCCACCGAAACGAGGCCTCTCACACCCTTGATAGCCTAGTTCATATCTGCTCACATCATATGAAGAGTACACGTGCGATAACTCCTATGGGACGTCACTAAGGCTTGGTTCAAGTCCCACTACTAATCGACAACTCAAAAGCCTCACTTATGTCCGCCTACGAGCGCAAAGAGTCGCCCCGACCATAAAGGCCGAAACCAAGGCTTATGTTATCCTATTTCATTCAGTATTTTATTCGAACTTCAAACTAAAAAGTGTAATTCTTTATCTTTATTGCTTAGTTATTAAACAAATTGCGCCATACCAAGGTTCACCGTGGAAGTAAAAGTGCATCGTTCCGAGGTGCATGGTGTATCGTGCATTGTCGAAGTGCACCATACCAAGCTGTGCAAAGCATAGAGGAAATGTAATGTACTAATGTGCACGATGTGTGGTTCATTGTAGAAGTGCATCGCATTAAGTTATACAGTTCATGGTGGAAGTTGATGAGACAATCTTAGTAGTTCCTAAACAAGGTTTCAATGTCCCAGGCATCTGAGACCCCTCGCAGGCACTCTACGAGAAGACGGTAAGTTTTGTGGCATCAAGGATCCAACAGAACCACTTTGCAAACGAGATCTCTTAGTAGGATACAAGGACGTCCCTAGCATGGATCAATGAAGATACATTTATCCTCGAATAATTTGCAATCCAACGAGTAGCACAGATTACGCACCACGGGATCGAGGTCGGCATCGACATCACATCAACATCACAGTCGCACCCAAGAGCCAAGATTCGCAACAACGAGATTCCAGGTCAAGTTTTCCTGCACTATCTTTTGAGAAGAGGTGTGGAACGATGGTAAAAGACATGAACTTTAGTTTGGAAGCATTCAACACAAAATTCTCGTCGAAGGTGCAAAGTTGCTCATAATCGGAACCACCGATTTCAAAGGATTTCTTTAATCGCACTTTGGCCCAAAGGAGAACACTTTACCCGCACCATCTCTTGGCCAGGTACTTAATAGGCTATTTAAAGACCAGCAAGGCCGATGGAAGCAGGGCAATACGAGTTTGGGAACGAAGCCTACAGGTGGAGTCTTTACGATGATGGCGTTGCCACCAAAACGAGGCCCCTCACACCCTTTAAAGCCTCGTTCGTATTTTCTCGCACCATATGAAGCGTACACGGGTTATAACTCCTATGGGACGTCACTAAGGCCTTGTTCAAGTCACACTACCAATCGAAAACTCAAAAGCCTCACTTCGGTCCGCCTTTGAGCCCAAAGAGTGGCCCCAACCATCATGGACGAAACCAAGGCTTATGTTATCCTATTTCATTCAGTATTAAATTCGAACTTCAAACTAAGAATTGTTATTATTTATCCTTATTGCGTAGTTGTTAGTCAAATTGCCCCATACCAAGGTTCACCGTGAAAGTAAAAGTGCATCGTTCCGAGTTGCATAGAGTATCGTGCATTGCCGAAGTGCACCATACCAAGCTGTGCAAAGCATAATGGAAATGTAATGTACTAATGTGCATGATGTGTGGTTCATTGTAGAAGTGCATCGCATTAAGTTATACAGTTCATGGTGGAAGTTGATGAGACAATGTTAGTAGTTCCTAAACAAGGTTTCAATGTCCCAGGCATCTGAGACCCCTCGCAGGCACTCTACGAGAAGACGGTCAGTTTTGTGGCATCAAGGATCCAACAGAACCACTTTGCAAAGGAGATCTCTTAGTAGGATACAAGGACGTCCCTAGCATGGATCAATGAAGATAAATTTATCCTCGAGTAATTTGCAATCCAACGAGTAGCACAGATTACGCACCACGGGATCGAGGTCGGCATCGGCATCAGCATCCACATCACAATCGCACCCAAGAGCCAAGATTCGCAACAACGAGATTCCAGGTCAAGTTTTCCTGCACTATCTTTGGAGAAGAGGTGTGGAACGATGGTAAAAGACATGAACTTTAGTTTGGAAGCATTCAACACAAAATTCTCTTCGAAGGTGCAAAGTTGCTCAAAATCGAATCCACCGATTTCAAAGGATTTCTTTAATAGCACTTTGGCCCAATGGAGAACACTTTACCCGCACCATCCCTTGGCCAGGTACTTAATAGGCTATTTAAAGACCGAGAAAGGCCGATGGAAGCAGGGAGAAACGAGTTTGGGAACGAAGCCTACAGGTGGAGTCGTTACGATGATGGCGTTGCCACCGAAACGAGGCCCCTCATACCTTTTAAAGCCTCGTTCATATTTTCTCACACCATATGAAGAGTACACGTGTGATAACTCCTATGGGACGTCAGTAAGGCCTTGTTCAAGTAACACTACCAATCGACAACTCAAAAGCCTAACTTAGGTCCGCCTACGAGCCCAAAGAGTGGCCCCAACCATCAAGGACGAAACCAAGGCTTATGTTATCCTATTTTATTCAGTATTAAATTCGAACTTCAAACTAAGAATTGTTATTATTTATCCTTATTGCGTAGTTCTTAGTCAAATTGCCCCATACCAAGGTTCACCGTGAAAGTAAAAGTGCATCGTTCCGAGTTGCATAGAGTATCGTGCATTGCCGAAGTGCACCATACCAAGCTGTGCAAAGCATAATGGAAATGTAATGTACTAATGTGCACGATGTGTGGTTCATTGTAGAAGTGCATCGCATTAAGTTATACAGTTCATGGTGGAAGTTGATGAGACAATCTTAGTAGTTCCTAAACAAGGTTTCAATGTCCCAGGCATCTGAGACCCCTCGCAGGCACTCTACGAGAAGACGGTCAGTTTTGTGGCATCAAGGATCCAACAGAACCACTTTGCAAAGGAGATCTCTTAGTATACAAGGACGTCCCTAGCATGGATTAATGAAGATAAATTTATCCTCGAATAATTTGCAATCCAACGAGTAGCACAGATTACGCACCACGGGATCGAGGTCGGCATCGGCATCAGCATCAACATCACAGTCGCACCCAAGAGCCAAGATTCGCAACAACGAGATTCCAGGTCAAGTTTTCCTGCACTATCTTTGGAGAAGAGGTGTGGAACGATGGTAAAAGACATGAACTTTAGTTTGGAAGCATTCAACACAAAATTCTCTTCGAAGGTGCAAAGTTGCTCAAAATCGAATCCACCGATTTCAAAGGATTTCTTTAATAGCACTTTGGCCCAATGGAGAACACTTTACCCGCACCATCTCTTGGCCAGGTACTTAATAGGCTATTTAAAGACCAGAAAGGCCGATGGAAGCAGGGAGAAACGAGTTTGGGAACGAAACCTACAGGTGGAGTCGTTACGATGATGGCGTTGCCACCGAAACGAGGCCCCTCATACCTTTTCAAGCCTCGTTCGTATTTTCTCGCACCATATGAAGCGTACACGGGTTATAACTCCTATGGGACGTCACTAAGGCCTTGTTCAAGTCACACTACCAATCGAAAACTCAAAAGCCTCACTTCGGTCCGCCTTTGAGCCCAAAGAGTGGCCCCAACCATCAAGGACGAAACCAAGGCTTATGTTATCCTATTTTATTCAGTATTAAATTCGAACTTCAAACTAAGAATTGTTATTATTTATCCTTATTGCATAGTTGTTAGTCAAATTGCCCCATACCAAGGTTCACCGTGAAAGTAAAAGTGCATCGTTCCGAGTTGCATAGAGTATCGTTCATTGCCGAAGTGCACCATACCAAGCTGTGCAAAGCATAATGGAAATGTAATGTACTAATGTGCACGATGTGTGGTTCATTGTGGAAGTGCATCGCATTAAGTTATACAGTTCATGGTGGAAGTTGATGAGACAATCTTAGTAGTTCCTAAACAAGGTTTCAATGTCCCAGGCATCTGGGACCCCTCGCAGGCACTCTACGAGAAGACGGTCAGTTTTGTGGCATCAAGGATCCAACACAACCATTTTGGAAAGGAGATCTCTTAGTAGGATACAAGGACATCCCTAGCTTGGATCAATGAAGTTAAATTTATCCTCGAATAATTGGCAATCCAACGAGTGGTACAGATTACGCACCACCGGATCGAGGTCGCATCGGCATCAACATCAACATCACAGTCGCACCCAAGAGCCAAGATTCGAAACAACGAGATTCCAGGTCAACTTTACCTGCACTATATTTGGAGAAGAGTTGTGGAACGATGGTAAAAGACATGTACTTTAGTTTTGAAGCATTCGGCACAAAATTTTCTTCGAAGGTGCGAAGTTGCTCAAAATCTCCACCGATTTCAAAAGATTTCTTTAATCGCACTTTGGCCCAAAGGAGAACACTTTACACGCACTATCTCTTGGTTAGGTACTAAATAGGCTATTTAAAGACCAGCAAGGCCGATGGAAGCAGGGAGAAACGAGTTTGGGAACGAAGCCCACAGGTGGAGTCGTTACGACGATGGCGTTGCCACCGAAACGAGGCCCCTCGCACCCTTTAAAGCCTCGTTCATATTTACTCGCACCATATGAAGAGTACACGTGCGATAACTCCTATGGGACGTCACTAAGGCCTTGTTAAAGTCACAATACCAATCGACAACTCAAAAGACTCACTTAGGTCCTCCTACAAGCCCAAAGAGTGGCCCTAACCATCAAGGATGAAACCAAGGCTTATGTTATCCTATTTCATTCAGTATTTTATTTGAACTTCAAACCAAGAAGTGTTATTCTTCATCCTTATTGTTTAGTTGTTAGTCAAATTGCGCCATACCAAGGTTCACCGTGAAAGTAAAAGTGCATCGTTCCGAGTTGCGTGGAGTATCGTGCATTGCCGAAGTACACCATACCAAGCTGTGTAACGCATAATGGAAATGTACTAATGTGCATGATGTGTGGTTCATTGTAGAAGTGCATCGCATTAAGTTATACAATTCATGGTGGAAGTTGATGAGATAATCTTAGTAGTTCCTAAATAAGGTTTCAATGTCCCAGGCATCCGAGACCCCTCGCAGGCACTCTACGAGAAGACCGTCAATTTTGTGGGATCAAGGATCCAACAAAACCATTTTGCAAAGGAGATCTCTTAGTAGGATACAATGACGTCCCTAGCTTGGATTAATGAAGATAAATTTATCCTTGAATAATTGGCAATCCAAGGAGTGGCATAGATTACGCATCACGGGATCGATGTCGGCATCAGCATCAACATCAACATCACAGTCGCACCCAAGAGCCAAGATTCGCAACAACGAGATTCCAGGTCAACTTTGCCTGCACTATCTTTGGAGAAGAGGTGTGGAACGATGGTAAAAGACATGTACTTTAGTTTGGAAGCATTCGACACAAAAGTCTCTTCGAAGGTGCGAAGTGGCTCATAATCGGAACCACCGATATCAAAGGATTTCTTTAATCGCACTTTGGCCCAAAGGAGAACACTTTACCCGCACCATCTCTTGGCCAGGTACTTAATAGGCTATTTAAAGACCAGCAAGGCCGATGGAAGCATGGAGAAACGAGTTTGGGAACGAAGCCCACAGGTGGAGTCGTTACGATGATGGCGTTGCCACCGAAACGAGGCCCCTCACACCCTTTAAAGCCTCGTTCGTATTTTCTCGCACCATATGAAGAGTACACGTGCGATAACTCCTATGGGACGTCACTAAGGCCTTGGTCAAGTAAAACTACCAATCGACAACTCGAAAGCCTCACTTAGGTCCGCGTACGAGCCAAAAGAGTGGCCCCAACCATCAAGGACGAAACCAAGGCTTATGTTATCCTATTTCATTCAGTATTTTATTCGAACTTCAAACCAAGAAGTGTTATTCTTCATCCTTATTGCTTAGTTGTTAGTCAAATTGCCCCATACCAAGGTTCACCGTGTAAGTAAAGTGCATCGTTCCGAGTGGCATGGAGTATCGTGCATTGTCGAAGTGCACCATACCAAGCTGTGTAAAGCATAATGGAAATGTAATGTAATAATGCGCACGATGCGTTGTTCATTGTGGAAGTGCATCACATTAAGTTATACAGTTCATGGTGGAAGTTGATGAGATAATCTTAGTAGTTCCTGAACAAGGTTTCAATGTCCCAGGCATCCCAGACCCCTCGCAGGCACTCTATGAGAAGACCATCAATTTTGTTGGATCAAGGATCCAACAAAACCATTTTGCAAAGGAGATCTCTTAGTAGGATAAAAGGACGTCCCTAGCTTGGATCAATGAAGATAAATTTATCCTCGAAGAATTGGTAATCCAACGAGTGGCACAGGTTACGCACCACGGGATGGAGGTCGGTATCAGCATCAACATCATGGTCGCACCCAAGAACAAAGATTAGCAAGAACAAGATTCCACGCCAACATTGCCCGCAATATCTTTGGGGAAGAGGTGTGAAACAATGGTAAAACAAATGTACTTAAGTTTGGATGCATTCCGCACACCATTATATTCGAAGGAGCGAAGTTGCTCAAAATCGGATCCAACGATTTCGAAGGATTGCTTAAATCGAACTCTGGCCCAAAAGAGAACACTTTGCCCGCACAATCTCTTGGCCAGGTACTTAATAGGCTATTTCAAGACCAGTTAGGCCGATGAAAGAGGGGTGAAACAAGTTTGAAAACGAAGCCCACAAGTGGAGTGGTTACGATGATGGCGGTGCCACCGAAACGAGACCTCTCACACCGTTTAAAGCCTGATTCATATTTTCTCGCACCATATGAAGAGTACACGTGCGATAACTCCTATGGGACGTCACTAAGGCCTTGGTCAAGTCACACTACCAATCGAAAACTCAAAAGCCTCACTTAGGTCCGCCTACGAGCCCAAAGAGTGGCCCCAACCATCAAGGACGAAACCAAGGCTTATGTTATCCTATTTCATTCAGTATTTTATTCGAACTTCAAACAAAGAAGTGTTATTATTTATCCTTATTGCTTAGTTGTTAGTCAAATTACACCATACCAAGGTTCACCGTGAAAGGAAAAGTGCATCCTTCCGAGTTGCATGGTGTATGGTGCATCGTGGAAGTGCACCATACATAGCTTTGCAATGCATAATGGAAATATAGTGTACCAATGCACACCATGTGTGGTTAATTGTGGAAGTGCATCGCACCAAGGTATATGGTTCATGGTGGAAGTGGATGAGATCATCTCAGGAGTTCCTACACAAGGTTTCAAAGTCCCAGGCATCGAAGACCCCTCGCAGAAACTCTACGAGAAGACCATATATTTTGTGGAATCAAGGATCCAACACAACCATTTTGCAAAGGAGATATGTTAGTAGGATACAAGGACGTCCCATGCTTGGAACAATGAAGATAAATTTATCCTCGAATAATTGGAAATCCGAATAGTGGCACAGATTATGCACCACGGGATCGAAGTCGGCATCGGCATCAGTATCAACATCACAGTCGCACCCAAGAACAAAGATTTGCAAGAACGAGATTCCATGCCAACATTGCCCACGATGTCTATGGGGGAGAGGTGTGGAACGATGGTAAAAGACATGTACTTGAGTTTGGATGCATTCCGCACACAATTCTATTCGAAGGTGCGAAGTTGCTCAAAAAAGGTTCCACCAATTTCGATGGATTTCTTTCATCGCACTTTGACCCAAAGGAGAACACTTTACCCGCACCATCTATGGCCTAGGTACTTAATAGGTTATTTAAAGACCAGCAAGGCCGATGGAAGCAGGGAAAACGAGTTTGGGAATGAAGCCCACAGGTGGAGTCATTACGATGATGGCAGTGCCACCGAAACGAGGCCTCTCACACCCTTTAAAGCCTGGTTCGTATTTTCTCGCACCATATGAAGAGTACACATGCGATAACTCCTATGGGACGTCACTAAGGTCTAGTTCAAGTCAAACTAATATTTGAGAAGTCAAAAGCCTTACTTAGGTCCTCCTACGAGCCCAAAGAGTGGCCCCAACCATCAAGAACGAAACCAAGGCTTATGTTATCCTATTTCATTCAGTATTTTATTCGAACTTCAAACAAACAAGTGTTATTATTTATCCTTATTGCTTAGTTGTTAGTCGAATTACACCATACGAAGGTTCACCGTGAAAGTAAAAGTGCATTCTGCCGAGTTGCATGGTGTATAGTGCATCGTGGAAGTGCACCATACCAAGCTGTGCAATGCATAATGGAAATATAATGTACCAATGCGCACCATGTGTGGTTAATTGTGGAAGTGGATCACACCAAGGTCTATGGTTCATGGTGGAAGTGGATGAGATCATCTCAGGAGTTCCTAAACAAGGTTTCAAAGTCCCAGGCAGCCAAGACCCCTCACAGACACTCTACGAGAAGACCATATATTTTGTGGAATCAAGGATCCAACACAACCATTTTGCAAAGGAGATATCTTAGTAGGATACAAGGACGTCCCATGCTTGGAACAATGAAGATAAATTTATCCTCGAAGAATTGGAAATCCAATTAGTGGCACAGATTATGCACCACGGGATCGAGGTTGGCATCGGCATCAGTATCAACATCACAGTCGCACCCAAGAACAAAGATTTGCAAGAACGAGATTCCATGCCAACATTGCCCACGATATCTATGGGGGAGAGGTGTGGAACGATGGTAAAAGACATGTACTTGAGTTTGGATGCATTCCGCACACAATTCTATTTGAAGGTGCGAAGTTGCTCAACATCGGATCCATCGATTTTGAAGGATTGCTTAAATCACACTCTGGCCCTATAGAGAGCACTTTGCCCCCACCATCTCTTGGGCAGGTAATTAATAGGCTAATTAAAGACCAGCAAGGCCGATGGAAGCACGGAGAAACGAGTTTGGGAACGAAGCTTATAGGTGGATTCGTTACGATGATGGCGGTGCCACCGAAACGAGGCCCCTCACACCCTTTAAAGCCGGGTTCATATTTTCTCTAACCATATGAAGAGTACACATGCGATAATTGCTATGGGACGTCACTAAGGCCTAGTTCAAGTCAAACTAATATTTGAGAAGTCAAAAGCCTTACTTAGGTCCGCCTACGGGCCCAAAGAGTGGCCCCAACCATCCAGAACGAAACCAAGTGTTATTATTTATCCTTATTGCATAGTTGTTAGTCAAATTGCTCCATACCAAGGTTCACCGTTAAAGTGAAAGTGCATCGTTCCGAGCTGCATGGAGTATCGTACATTGTGGAAGTGAACCTTACCATGTTGTGCAATGCATAATTGAAATGTAATGTACTAATGTGCACGATGCGTGGTTCATTGTGGACGTGCATCACATTAAGTCATACGGTTCATGGTGGAAGTTGATGAGATCATCTTAGTAGTTCCTAAACAAGGTTTCAATGTCCCATTGAAAGACTAGCAAGGCTGATAAAAGCAAGGAGAAACGTGTTTAAGAATGAAGTCCATAGGTGGAGTCGTTAACGAGGCCTCTCAGACCCTTTAAAGTCTAGTTCAGATTTTGTCGCACCATATGAAGAGCACGTGCGATAACTCCTATGGGATGTCACTAAGGCCTGGTTCAAGTCAAACTACGAATCGACAACTCATCGTGCCCAAAGAGTGGCCCCAACCATCAAGGACGAAACCATGGCTTATGTTATCCTATTTCATTCAGTATTTTATTCAAACTTCAAACCAAGAAATATTATTCTTTATCCTTATTGCTTCGTTGTTAGTCAAATTGCACCATACAAAGGTGCACCGTTAAAGTAAAAGTGCATCGTTCCGAACTGCATGGTGTATGGTGCATGGTGGAAGTGCACCATACCAAGCTCTGCAAAAATAATGGAAATCTAATGTACTATTGTGCACCATGTGTTGTTCATTGTGGAAGTGCATTATATTAAGTTATACGGTTCGTGGTGGAAGTTAATGAGATCATCTCAGTAGTTCCTAAACCAGGTTTCAAATTCCGAGGCATCCGAGACCCTCACGCAAGCACTCTACGAGAAGACCATAAATTGTGTGGAATCAAAGATCCAACACATGCATTTTTCAAAGGAGATTGCTTAGAAGGATACAGGGACATCCCTAGCTTGGATCAAGGAATATAAATTTATGATCAAAGGATTGGAGATCCAACGAGTGGCAGAGATTACACACCACGGGATCGAGGTTGACATCGGCGTCAGCATCAACATCATGGTCGCAACCAAGAACGAAGATTCGCAAGAACGAGATTCAAGGACAACTTTGCCCGTACTATCTTTGGAGAAGAGGTGTGGAACAATGGTAAAAGACATGAACTTGAGTTTGGAAGCAATCGACACACAATTTTATCCAAAGGCGCAAAGTTGCTCAAAATCGGATCCACCGATTTCGAAGGATTGCTTAAATCGCAGCTGGCTCAAAAGAGAACACTTGCCCACACCATCTCTGGGCTAGTGAATTAATAGGCTATTTAAAGACAACCAAGTCCGTAGGAAGCAGGGAGAAATGTGTTTGGGAACGAAGCCCACAGGTGGAGTCGTTACGATGATGGCGGTGCCACTAAAACAAGGCCTCTCAGACCCTTTAAAGCCTGGTTCATATTTTCTAGCACCATATGAAGAGTACACGTGTGATAACTCCTATGGGACGTCACTAAGGCATGGTTCAAGTCAGACTACCAATCGACAACTCAAAAGCCTCACTTAGGTCCGCCTACGAGCCCAAAGAGTGGCCCCAACCATCAAGGACGAAACCAAGGCTTATGTTATCCTATTTCATTCATTATTTTATTCAAACTTCAAACCAAGAAGTGTTATTCTTTATCCTTATTGCTTAGTTGTTAGTCAAATTGCACCATGCCAAGGATCACCGTGAAAGTAAAAGTGTATCGTTCCGAGCTGCATGGTGTATAGTGCATGGGGGAAGTGCACCATACCAAACTGTGCAATGCATAATGGTAATGTAATGTACTAATGCATACCATGTGGGGTTCATTGTGGAAGTGCATCGCACCAAGTTATATGGGTCGTGGTGGAAGTTGATGACATCATCACAGAAGTTCCTAAACAAGGTTTCAAAATCCGAGGTATCCGAGACCCCTCGCAGACACTCTACGAGAAGACCATCAATTTTGTGTAATCAAGGATCCAACACAAATATTTTGCAGAGGAGATCGCTTAGAAGGATACGAGGACGCTCCTAGCTTGGATCAATGAATATAAATTTATCCTCAAAGGATTGGCGATCTAACGAGTGGCAGAGATTACACACCACGGGATCGAGGTCGGCATCGGCGTAAGCATCAACATCACGGTCGCACCCAAGAACCAAGATTCGCAAGAACGAAATTCCAGGCCAACTTTGCCTGCATTATCTTTGGAGTAGACGTATGGAACGATGGTAAAAGACATGTAATGGAGTTTGGAAGCATTCGGCACGCAATTCTATTCGAAGCTGCTTAGTTGCTGAAAATCGGATCCACCGATTTCGAAGGATTGCTCAAATCGCACTACATCCCAATGAAGAACACTTTGCCCCCACCATCTCTGGGCCAGGTACTTAATAGGCTATTTAAAGACCAGCAAGGCCGATGGAAGCAGGGAGAAACGCATTTGGGAACGAAGCCCACAGGTGGAGTGGCTATGATTATGGCCATTCCACTGAAATGAGGCCTCTCACACCCTTTAAAGCCTGGTTCATATTTTCTCGCACCATATGAAGAGTACACGTGCGATAACACCTATCAGACATCACTGATGCCCGGTTCAAGTCAGACTACCAATCGAAAATTCAAAAGCCTCACTTAGTCTGCCTGCGAGCCCAAAGAGTGGCCCCAACCATTGAGAACGAAATCAAGGCTTATGTTATCCTATTTCATTCAGTATTTTATTCAAACTTCAAACCAAGAAGTGTTATTCTTTATCCTTATTGCTTAGTTGCTAGTAAAATTTCACCATACCAAGGTTCACCGTGAAAGTAAAAGTGCATCGTTCCGAGTTGCATGGTGTATAGTACATGGTGGAAGTGCACTATACCAAGCTGTGTAATGCATAATGGAAATGTAATGTTCTAGTGTGCACCAAGCATGGTTCATTGTGGATGTACATTGCACCAAGGTATACGGTTCATAGTGGAAGTGGATGTGATCATCTCAGATGTTCCTCAACAAGATTTCAAAGTCCTAGGCATCTGAGACCCCTCGTAGCACCCTACGCGAAGACCATCAATTTTGTGGAATCAAGGAATTAACACAAGCATTTTGTAGAGGAGATCTCTTAGAAGGATACAAGGATGTCTGTAGCTTGGATCAATGAATATAAATCTATCGTCGAAGAATTGGCGATCCAACGAATGGCACAGATTACACACCACGGGATCGAGGTCGGCATCGGTGTCAGCATCAACATTACGGTTGCACCCAAGAACCATGATTCGCAAGAACGAGATTCCAGGCCAACTTTTCTCGCACAATATTTACAGAAGAGGTGTGGAATGATGGTAAAAGACACGTACTTGAGTTTGGAAGCATTCAGCACACAATTCTATTCGAAGGTGCGAAGTTGCTCAAAATCGGATGCACCGATTTCGAAGGATTGCTCAAATCGCACTCCATTCCAAGGGAGAACACTTTGCCCGTACCATCACTGGGTTGGGGACTAAAGAGGATATTTAAGACCAACAAGGCTGATGGAAGCAGGGAGATATGCATTTGGGAACGAAACCCATAGGTGGAGTCATTACGATGATGGCGGTGCCACCGAAACGAGGCCTCTCACACCGTTTAAAGCCGGGTTCATATTTTCTCGCACCATATGAAGAGTACACGTGCGATAACTCCTATGGGACGTCACTAAGGCCTTGTTCAAATTAGACAACCAATGGACAATACAAAAGCCTCACATAGGTCCGCCTAGGAACCGAAACAGTGACCCCAACCATCAAGAACGAAACCAAGGCTTATATTATCTTATTTCATTCAGTATTTTATTCAAACTTCAAACCAAGAAGTGTTATTTTTTATCCTTATTGCTTAGTTGTTAGTAAAATTTCACCATACCAAGGTTCACCGTGAAAGTAAAAGTGCATCGTTCCCAGTTGCATGGTGTATCGTGCATGGTGGAAGTGCACCATACCAAGTTGTGCAATGCATAATGGAAATGTAATGTACTAATGTGCACTGAGCGTGGTTCATTGCGGATGTGCATCGCACCAAGGTATATGGTTCATGGTGGAAGTGGATGAGATTATCTCAGTTGTTCCTCAATAAGATTTCAAAGTCCCAAGCATCTGCGACCCCTCACAGGCACCCTACGAGAAGACCATTAATTTTGTGGAATCAAGGATCCAACACAAGCATTTTGAAGAGGCGATCTCTTAGAAGGATAGAAGGATGTCCCTAGCTTGGATCAATGAATATAAATTTATCCTCAAAGAACTAGCGATCAAACGAGTGGCACAGATTACACACCATGGGATAGAGGTCGGCATTGGGGTAAGAATCAACATAATGGTCGCACCCATGAACAAAGATTCGGAAGAACGAGATTCTCGGCCAACTTTGCCCGCACTATCTTTGGAGAAGACGTGTGGAACGATGGTAAAAGATATGTACTTGAGTTTGGAAGCATTCGACACACAATTCGATTTCAAGGTGTGAAGTAGAGGAAAATCGGGTCCACCGATTTCGAACGATAGCTCAAATCGCAATCCATCCAAAAGATGACCACTTTCCTCGTACCAGCTCTAGGCCAGGTACTTAATAGGCTATTTGAAGACCAGCAAGGCCGATGGAAGCAGGGAGAAACGCGTTTGGGAATGAAGCCCACAGGTGGAGTCATTACAGTGATGGCGGTGCCACGGAAACGAGGCCTCTCACACCCTTTAAAGTCTGGTTCATATTTTATCGCACCATATGAAGAGTACACGTGTGATAAATCCTATGGGACATCGCTAAGGCCTTTTCCAAGTCAGACTACCAATCGAGAACTCAAAAGCCTCACTTAGGTCCGCCTACGAGCCTAGAGAATGGCCCCAACCATCAAGAACGAAACCAAGGCTTACGTTATCCTATTTCATTCAGTATTTTATTCGAATGTCAAACCAAGATGTGTTATTCTTTATCCTTATTGCTTAGTGGTTAGTCAAATTTCACCATACCAAGGTTCACCGTTAAAGTAAAAGTGCATCGTTTTGAGTTACATGGTGTATCATGGATTGTGGAAGTGCACTATACCAAGCCGTGAAATGCATAATGGAAATGTAATCGACTAATGTGCACCAAGCGTGGTTCATTGTGGATGTGCATCGCGACAAGGTATACGGTTCATGGTGGAACCGGATGAGATCATCTCAGATGTTCCTCGACAAGATTTCAAAGTACCAGGCATCTGAGACCCCTCGTAGGCACCCTACGTAAAGACCATCAGTTTTGTGGAATCAAGGATCCAACACAAGCATTTTGCAGAGGAGATCTATTAGAATGATACAAGGATGTCCCTAGCTTGGATCAATAAATATAAATTTATCCTCAAAGAATTGGCGATCCAACGAGTGGCACATATTACACACCGCGGGATCGAGGTCGGCATCGGCGTCAACATCAATGTCACGGTCGCACCCAAGAACCAAGAGTCGCAAGAATGAGATTCCAGGCCAACTTTGCCCGCACTATCTTTGGAGAAGAGGTGTGGAAGGATAGTAAAAGACATGTACTTGCGTTTGGAAGCATTTGGCACACAATTCTATTCGAAGATACTTAATAGGCTATTTAAAGACCAGAAAGGCCTATGGAAGCAGGGAGAAACGCGTTTGGGAATGAAATCCAAAGGTTGAGTCGTTACGGTGATGGCGGTGCCACCGAAACGAGGCCTCTCACACCGTTTAAAGCCGGGTTCATATTTTCTCGCACCATATGAAGAGTACACGTGCGATAACTCCTATGGGACGTCACTAAGGCCTTGTTCAAATTAGACAACCAATGGACAATACAAAAGCCTCACATAGGTCCGCCTAGGAACCGAAACAGTGACCCCAACCATCAAGAACGAAACCAAGGCTTATATTATCTTATTTCATTCAGTATTTTATTCAAACTTCAAACCAAGAAGTGTTATTTTTTATCCTTATTGCTTAGTTGTTAGTAAAATTTCACCATACCAAGGTTCACCGTGAAAGTAAAAGTGCATCGTTCCCAGTTGCATGGTGTATCGTGCATGGTGGAAGTGCACCATACCAAGTTGTGCAATGCATAATGGAAATGTAATGTACTAATGTGCACTGAGCGTGGTTCATTGCGGATGTGCATCGCACCAAGGTATATGGTTCATGGTGGAAGTGGATGAGATTATCTCGGTTGTTCCTCAATAAGATTTCAAAGTCCCAAGCATCGCGACCCCTCACGAGCACCCTACGAGAAGACCATTAATTTTGTGGAATCAAGGATCCAACACAAGCATTTTGAAGAGGCGATCTCTTAGAAGGATAGAAGGATGTCCCTAGCTTGGATCAATGAATATAAATTTATCCTCAAAGAACTAGCGATCAAACGAGTGGCACAGATTACACACCATGGGATAGAGGTCGGCATTGGGGTAAGAATCAACATAATGGTCGCACCCATGAACAAAGATTCGGAAGAACGAGATTCCTGGCCAACTTTGCCCGCACTATCTTTGGAGAAGACGTGTGGAACGATGGTAAAAGATATGTACTTGAGTTTGGAAGCATTCGACACACAATTCGATTTCAAGGTGTGAAGTAGAGGAAAATCGGGTCCACCGATTTCGAACGATAGCTCAAATCGCAATCCATCCAAAAGATGACCACTTTCCTCGTACCAGCTCTAGGCCAGGTACTTAATAGGCTATTTGAAGACCAGCAAGGCCGATGGAAGCAGGGAGAAACGCGTTTGGGAACGAAGCCCACAGGTGGAGTCATTACAGTGATGGCGGTGCCACGGAAACGAGGCCTCTCACACCCTTTAAAGTCTGGTTCATATTTTATCGCACCATATGAAGAGTACACGTGTGATAAATCCTATGGGACATCGCTAAGGCCTTTTCCAAGTCAGACTACCAATCGAGAACTCAAAAGCCTCACTTAGGTCCGCCTACGAGCCTAGAGAGTGGCCCCAACCATCAAGAACGAAACCAAGGCTTACGTTATCCTATTTCATTCAGTATTTTATTCGAATGTCAAACCAAGATGTGTTATTCTTTATCCTTATTGCTTAGTGGTTAGTCAAATTTCACCATACCAAGGTTCACCGTTAAAGTAAAAGTGCATCGTTTTGAGTTACATGGTGTATCATGGATTGTGGAAGTGCACTATACCAAGCTGTGAAATGCATAATGGAAATGTAATCGACTAATGTGCACCAAGCGTGGTTCATTGTGGATGTGCATCGCGACAAGGTATACGGTTCATGGTGGAACTGGATGAGATCATCTCAGATGTTCCTCGACAAGATTTCAAAGTACCAGGCATCTGAGACCCCTCGTAGGCACCCTACGTAAAGACCATCAGTTTTGTGGAATCAAGGATCCAACACAAGCATTTTGCAGAGGAGATCTTTTAGAATGATACAAGGATGTCCCTAGCTTGGATCAATAAATATAAATTTATCCTCAAAGAATTGGCGATCCAACGAGTGGCACATATTACACACCGCGGGATCGAGGTCGGCATCGGCGTCAACATCAATGTCACGGTCGCACCCAAGAACCAAGAGTCGCAAGAACGAGATTCCAGGCCAACTTTGCCCGCACTATCTTTGGAGAAGAGGTGTGGAAGGATAGTAAAAGACATGTACTTGCGTTTGGAAGCATTTGGCACACAATTCTATTCGAAGATACTTAATAGGCTATTTAAAGACCAGAAAGGCCGATGGAAGCAGGGAGAAACGCGTTTGGGAATGAAATCCAAAGGTTGAGTCGTTACGGTGATGGTGGTGCCACCGAAATGACGCCTCTCACACCCTTTAATCGCTGGTTTATAGTTTCTCCCACCATATGAAGATTACACTTGCGGTAACTCCTATGGGACGTCACTAAGGCCTTGTACTAGTGAGACTACCAATTGACAACTCTAAAGCCTCATTTAGGTCCGCCTACGAGCCCAAAGAGTGACCCCAACCATCAAGAACGAAACCAAGGCTTATGTGATCCTATTTCATTCAGTATTTTATTTGAATGTCAAACCAAGAAGTGTTATTCTTTATCCTTATTGCTTAGTTGTTAGTCAAATTTCACCATACCAAGGTTCACCGTTAAAGTAAAAGTGCATCGTTCTGAGTTGCATGGTGTATAGTACATGGTGGAAGTGCACCATACCGAGCTGTGCAATGCATAATGGAAATGTAATGTACTAATGTGCCCCAAGCGTGGTTCAAAGTGGATTTGCATCGCACCAAGGTATACGGTTCATGGTGGAAGTGGATGAGATAATCTCAATAGTTCCTAAACAAGGTTTCAAAGTCCCAGCCATCTCAGACCCCTCGCAGGCATCCTACGAGAAGACCATCAATTTTGTGGAATCAAGGATCCAACACAAGCATTTTGCAGAGGAGATCTTTTAGAAGGATACACGAATGTCCCTAGCTTGGATCAATAAATATAAATTTATCCTCGAAGAATTGGCGATCCAACGAGTGGCACATATTACACACCGCGGGATCGAGGTCGGCATCGGCGTCAGTATCAATGTCACGGTCGCACCCAAGAACCAAGAGTCGCAAGAACGAGATTCCAGGCCAACTTCCCGCAATATCTTTGGAGAAGAGGTGTGGAAGGATGGTAAAAGACATGTACTTGAGTTTGGAAGCATTTGGCACACAATTCTATTCGAAGGTACTTAATAGGCTATTTAAAGACTAGAAAGGCCGATGGAAGCAGGGAGAAACGCGTTTGGGAATGAAATCCAAAGGTTGAGTCGTTACGGTGATGGCGGTACCACCGAAATGACGCCTCTCACACCTTTAAAGGCTGGTTTATAGTTTCTCCCACCATAAGAAGAGTACACTTGCGATAACTCCTATGGGACGTCACTAAGGCCTTGTACTAGTGAGACTACCAATTGACAACTCTAAAGCCTCATTTAGGTCCGCCTACGAGCCCTAAGAGTGACCCCAACCATCAAGAACGAAACCAAGGCTTATGTGATCCTATTTCATTCAGTATTTTATTTGAATGTCAAACCAAGAAGTGTTATTCTTTATCCTTATTGCTTAGTTGTTAGTCAAATTTCACCATACCAAGGTTCACCGTTAAAGTAAAAGTGCATCGTTCTGAGTTGCATGGTGTATAGTACATGGTGGAAGTGCACCATACCGAGCTGTGCAATGCATAATGGAAATGTAATGTACTAATGTGCCCCAAGCGTGGTTCAAAGTGGATTTGCATCGCACCAAGGTATACGGTTCATGGTGGAAGTGGATGAGATAATCTCAATAGTTCCTAAACAAGGTTTCAAAGTCCCAGCCATCTCAGACCCCTCGCAGGCATCCTACGAGAAGACCATCAATTTTGTGGAATCAAGGATCCAACACTAGAATTTTGTAGAGGAGATCACTTAGAAGGAAACAAGGATGTCCCTATCTTGGATCAATGAATAAAAATTTATCCTTGAAGAATTGGCGATCCAACGAGTGGCACAGATTACACACCACGGGATCGAGGTCGGCATCGGCGTCAGCATCAACGTCACGGTCACACCCAAAAACCATGATTCGCAAGAACGAGATTCCAGGCCAACTTTGCCCGCACTATCTTTGGAGAAGATGTGTGGAACGATGGTAAAAGACATGTACTTGAGTTTGGAAGTATTTGGCACACAACTCTATTCGAAGGTGCGAAGTTGCTCAAAATAGAATCCACCGATTTCGAAGGATTTCTCAAATCGCCAAGGGAGAACACTTTGCCTGCACCATCTCTGGGCCAGGTAATTAATAGGCTATTTAAAGACTAGGAAGGCCGATGGAAGCAGGGAGAAATGTGTTTGGGTATCAAACCCAAAGGTGGATTCGTTACGGTGATGGCGGTGCCACCGAAATGAGGGCTCTCACACCCTTTAAAGGATGGTTCATAGTTTCTCGCACCATATGAAGATTACACTTGCGACAACTCGTATGGGACGTCACTAAGGCCTTGTACAAGCGAGACTACCAATCGACAACTCTAAAGCCTCATTTAGGTCCGCCTACGAGCCCAAAGAGTGACCCCAACCATCAAGAACGAAACCAAGGTTTATTTTATCCTATTTCATTCAGTATTTTATTAGAATGTCAAACCAAGAAGTGTTATTCTTTATCCTTATTGCTTAGTTGTTAGTCAAATTTCACTATACCAAGGTTCACCGTTAAAGTAAAAGTGCATCGTTCCGAGTTGCGTCATGTATAGTACACGGTGGAAGTGCACCATACCGAGCTGTGCAATGCATAATGGAAATGTAATGTACAAATGTGCATCAAGCGTGGTTCTTTGTGGATGTAGATCGCAAAAAGGTATACGGGTCATGGTGGAAGTGGATGAGATTATCTCAAATGTTCCTTAACAAGAATTCAACGTCCCAGACATCTGAGACCCCTCGCAGGCACCCTACGAGAAGACTATCAATTTTGTGGTATCAAGGAACCAACACAAGCATTTTGCAGAGGAAATCTCTTAGAAGGATGCAAGGATGTCCCTAGTTTGGATCAATCAATATAAATTTATCCTCAAAGAATTGCCGATCCAACGAGTGGCACATATTACACACCCTGGGATCGAGGTCGGCATTGGCGTAAGCATCAACATCACGGTCGCACCCAGGAACCAAGATTCGGAAGAACGAGATTCCGGGCAAACTTTGCCCGCACTATCTTTCGAGAAGAGGTGTGGAATGATGGTAAAAGACATGTACTTGAGTTTGGAAGCATTCGACACACAATTTTATTCTAAGGTGCGAAGTTGCTCAAAATCGGATCCACCGATTTTGAGGGATTGCTCAAATCGCACTCCCTCCCAGAGAAGAACACTTTGCCCACATCATCTCTGGACCAGGTACTTAATATGCTATTTAAAGACCAGAAAGGCCGATGGAAGCAGGGAGAAACGCGTTTGGGAACGAAGCCCAAAGGTGGAGTAGTTACGGTGATGGCGGTGCCATCGAAATGAGGCCTCTCGCACCCTTTAAAGCCTGGTTCATATTTTCTCGCACAATATGAAGAATACACTTATGATAACTCCTATGAGACTTCACTAAGGCCTTGTCCAAGTTAGACTACCAATCGACAACTCAAATGCCTCACTTAGGTCCGCCTACGAGCCCAACGAGTGACCCTAACCATCAAGAACGAAACCAAGGCATATCTTATCCTATTTCATTCAGTATTTTATTCGAACTTCAAACCAAGAAGTGTTATTCTTTATCCTTATTGCTTTGTTGTTAGTCAAATTGCACCATATCAAGGTACACGTTGAAAGTAAAAGTGCATCGTTACGAGCTGCATGGTGTATCGTGCATGGTGGAAGTGCACCATACCAAGTTGTGCAATGTATAATGGAAATGTAATGTACTAATGTGCACCAAGCGTGTTTCATTGTTGATGTGCATCGCACAAAGGTATACAGTTCACGGGGGAAGTGAATGAGATAATCTTAGTAGTTCCTAAACAAGGTTTTAAAGTCCCAAGCATCCGAGACCCCTCGTAGGCACCGAACGAGAAGACCATCAATTTTTTGGAATCAAGGATCCAACACAAGCATTTTGGAGGGGAGATGTCTTAGAAGGATACAAGGATGTCCCTAGCTTGGATCAATGAATAGAAATTTATCCTTATAGAATTGGCGATCGAACGAGTGGCACATATTACACACCACGGGATCGAGGTCGGCATCGGCGTTAGAATCAACATCACGGTCGCACCCAAGAACCAAGAATCGCAAGAACAAGATTCCCGGCGAACTTGTCCCGCACTATGTTTGGAGAATAGATGTGGAAGAATGGTAAAAGACATGTACTTGAGTTTTGAAGCATTCGGCACACAATTCTATTCTAAGGTGCGAAGTTGCTCAAAATCGGATCCACCGATTTCGAAGGATTGCTCAAATCGCACTCCCTCCCAGAGAAGAACACTTTGCCCGCATCATCTCTGGGCCAGGTACTTAATATGCTATTTAAAGACCAGCAAGGCCGATGGAAGCAGGGAGAAACGCGTTTGGGAACGAACCCCAAAGGTGGAGTAGTTACGGTGATGGCGGTGCCATCGAAATGAGGCCTCTCGCACCCTTTAAAGCCTGGTTCATACTTTCTCGCACCATATGAAGAGTACACTTATGATAACTCCTATGAGACGTCACTAAGGCCTTGTCCAAGTTAGACTACCAATCGACAACTCAAATGCCTCACTTAGGTCCGCTTACGAGCCCAACGAGTGACCCCAACCATCAAGAACGAAACCAAGGCTTATCTTATCCTATTTCATTCAGTATTTTATAAGAACTTCAAACCAAGAAGTGTTATTCTTTATCCTTATTGCTTAGTTGTTAGTCAAATTGCACCACATCAAGGTACACGTTGAAAGTAAACGTGCATCGTTACGAGCTGCATGGTGTATCGTGCATGGTGGAAGTGCACCATACCAAGTTGTGCAATGTATAATGGAAATGTAATATACTAATGTGCACCAAGCATGTTTCATTGTGGATGTGCATCGCAGAAAGGTATACAGTTCACGGGGGAAGTGAATGAGATAATCTTAGTAATTCCTAAACAAGGTTTTAAAGTCCCAAGCATCCGAGACCCCTCGTAGGCACCGAACGAGAAGACCATCAATGTTTTGGAATCAAGGATCCAACACAGGCATTTTGGAGAGGAGATGTCTTAGAAGGATACAAGGATGTCCCTAGCTTGGATCAATGAATATAAATTTATCCTTATAGAATTGGCGATTGAACGAGTGGCACATATTACACACCACGGGATCGAGGTCGGCATCGGCATTAGAATCAATATTACGGTCGCACCCAAGAACCAAGATTCGCAAGAACAAGATTCCCGGCGAACTTGTCCCGCACTATATTTGGAGAATAGGTGTGGAAGGATGGTAAAAGACATGTACTTGAGTTTGGAAGCATTCGGCACACAATTCTATTCTAAGGTGCGAAGTTGCTCAATATCGGATGCACCCGCATCATCTCTGGGCCAGGTACTTAATATGCTATTTAAAGACCAGCAAGGCCGATGGAAGCAGTGAGAAACGCGTTTGGGAACGAAGCCCAAAGGTGGAGTAGTTACGGTGATGGCGGTGCCATCGAAATGAGGCCTCTGACACCCTTTAAAGCCTGGTTCATATTTTCTCGCACCATATGAAGAGTACACTTACGATAACTCCTATGAGACTTCACTAAGGCCTTGTCCAAATTAGACTACCAATCGACAACTCAAATGCCTCACTTAGGTCCGCCTACGAGCCCAACGAGTGACCCCAACCATCAAGAACTTATCTTATCCTATTTCATTCAGTATTTTATTCGAACTTCAAACCAAGAAGTGTTATTCTTTATCGTTATTTCTTTGTTGTTAGTCAATTTGCACCATATCAAGGTACACGTTGAAAGTAAAAGTGGATCGTTACAAGCTGCATGGTGTATCGTGCATGGTAGAAGTGCACCATACCAAGTTGTGCAATGTAAAATGGAAATGTAATGTACTAATGTGCACCAAGCGTGTTTCATTGTGGATGTGCATCGCACAAAGGTATACAGTTCACGGAGGAAGTGAATGAGATAATCTTAGTAGTTCCTAAACAAGGTTTTAAAGTCCCAAGCATCTGAGACCCCTCGTAGGCACCGAACGAGTAGACCATCAATTTTTTGGAATCAAGGATCCAACACAAGCATTTTGTAGTGGAAATCTCATAGAAGGATGCAAGGATGCCCCTAGTTTGGATCAATGAATATAAATTTATCCTCAAAGAATTGGCGATCCAACGAGTGACACAGATTACACACCCTGGGATCGAGGTCGGCATTGGCGTAAGCATCAACATCACGGTCGCACCCAGGAACCAATATTCGGAAGAACGAGATTCCGGGCAAACTTTGCCTGCACTATCTTTGGAGAAGAGGTGTGGAATGATGGTAAAAGACATGTACTTGAGTTTGGAAGCATTCGACACACAATTTTATTCTAAGGTGCGAAGTTGCTCAAAATCGGATCTACCGATTTTGAGCGATTGCTCAAATCGCACTCCCTCCCAGAGAAGAACACTTTGCCCGCATCATCTCTGGACCAGGTACTTAATATGCTATTTAAAGACCAGCAAGGCCGATGGAAGCAGGGAGAAACGCGTTTGGGAACGAAGCCCAAAGGTGGAGTAGTTACGGTGATGGCGGTGCCATCGAAATGAGGCCTCTCGCACCCTTTACAGCCTGGTTCATATTTTCTCGCACCATATGTAGAGTACACTTACGATAAGTCCTATGAGACGTCACTAAGGCCTTGTCCAAGTTAGACTACCAATCGACAACTCAAATGCCTCACTTAGGTCCGCCTACGAGTCCAACGAGTGACCCCAACCATCAAAAATGAAACCAAGGCTTATCTTATCCAATTTCATTCAGTATTTTATTCGAACTTCAAAGCAAGAAGTGTTATTCTTTATCGTTATTCCTTAGTTGTTAGTCAAATTGCACCATATCAAGGTACACGTTGAAAGTAAAAGTGCATCGTTACGAGCTGCATGGTGTATCGTGCATGGTGGATGTGCACCATACCATGTTCTGCAATGTATAATGGAAATGTAATGTACTAATGTGCACCAAGCGTGTTTCATTGTGGATGTGCATCGCACAAAGGTATACGATTCACGGGGGAAGTGAATGAGATAATTTTAGTAGTTCCTAAACAAGGTTTTAAAGTCCCAAGCATCCGAGACCCCTCGTAGGCACCGAACGAGAAGAACATCAATTTTTTGGAGTCAAGGATCCAACACAAGCATTTTGGAGAGGAGATGTCTTAGAAGGATACAAGGATGTCCCTAGCTTGGGTCAATGAATATAAATTTATCCTTATAGAATTGGCGATCGAACGAGTGGCACATATTACACACCACGGGATCGAGGTCGGCATCGGCGTTAGAATCAACATCACGGTCGCACCCAAGAACCAAGATTCGCAAGAACAAGATTCCCGGCGAACTTGTCCCGCACTATGTTTGGAGAATAGATGTGGAAGGATGGTAAAAGACATGTACTTGAGTTTTGAACCATTCGGCACACAATTCTAGTCTAAAGTGCGAACTTGCTCAAAATCGAATCCACCGATTTTGAAGGATTGCTCAAATCGCACTCACTCCCAGAGAAGAACACTTTGCCCGCATCATCTCTGGGCCAGGTACTTAATATGCTATTTAAAGACCAGCAAGGCCGATGGAAGCAGGGAGAAACGTGTTTGGGAACGAAGCCCAAAGGTGGAGTAGTTACGGTGATGGCGGTGCCATCGAAATGAGGCCTCTCGCACCCTTTAAAGCCTGGTTCATATTTTCTCGCACAATATGAAGAGTACACTTATGATAACTCCTATGAGACTTCACTAAGGCCTTGTCCAAGTTAGACTACCAATCGACAACTCAAATGCCTCACTTAGGTCCGCCTACGAGCCCAACGAGTGACCCCAACCATCAAGAACGAAACCAAGGCTTATCTTATCCTATTTCATTCAGTATTTTATTCCAACTTCAAACCAAGAAGTGTTATTCTTTATCCTTATTGCTTAGTTGTTAGTCAAATTGCACCATATCAAGGTACACGTTGAAAGTAAAAGTGCATCGTTACGAGCTGCATAGTGGATCGTGCATGGTGGAAGTGCACCATACCAAGTTGTGCAATGTATAATGGAAATGTAATGTACTAATGTGCACCAAGCATGTTTCATTGTGGATGTGCATCGCACAAAGGTATACAGTTCACGGGGGAAGTGAATGAGATAATCTTAGTAGTTCCTAAACAAGGTTTTAAAGTCCCAAGCATCCGAGACCCCTCGTAGGCACCGAACGAGAAGACCATCAATTTTTTGGAATCAAGGATCCAACACAAGCATTTTCAAGAGGAGATGTCTTTGAAGGATACAAGGATGTCCCTAGCTTGGATCAATGAATATAAATTTATCCTTATAGAATTGGAGATTGAACGAGTGGCACATATTACACACCACGGGATCGAGGTCGGCATCGGCGTTAGAATCAACATCACGGTCGCACCCAAGAACCAAGATTCGCAAGAACAAGATTCTCGGCGAACTTGTCCCGCACTATGTTTGGAGAATAGGTGTGGAAGGATGGTAAAAGACATGTACTTGAGTTTGGAAGCATTCGACACACAATTCTATTCTAAGGTGCGAAGTTGCTCAAAATCGGATCCACCCGCATCATCTATGGGCCAGGTACTTAATATGCTATTTAAAGACCAGCAAGGCCGATGGAAGCGATGAGAAACGCGTTTGGGAACGAAGCCCAAAGGTGGAGTAGTTACGGTGATGGCGGTGCCATCGAAATGAGGCCTCTCGCACCCTTTAAAGCCTGGTTCATATTTTCTCGCACCATATGAAGAATACACTTACGATAACTCCTATGAGACTTCACTAAGGCCTTGTCCAAGTTAGACTACCAATCGACAACTCAAATGCCTCACTTAGGTCCGCCTACGAGCCCAACGAGTGACCCCAACCATCAAGAACGAAACCAAGGCTTATCTTATCCTATTTCATTTAGTATTTTATTCGAACTTCAAACCAAGAAGTGTTATTCTTTATCCTTATTCCTTAGTTGTTAGTCAAATTGCACCATATCAAGGTACACGTTGAAAGTAAAAGTGCATCGTTACGAGCTGCATGGTGTATCGTGCATGGTGGATGTGCACCATACCATGTTCTGCAATGTATAATGGAAATGTAATGTACTAATGTGCACCAAGCGTGTTTCATTGTGGATGTGCATCGCACAAAGGTATACAGTTCACGGGGGAAGTGAATGAGATAATTTTAGTAGTTCCTAAACAAGGTTTTAAAGTCCCAAGCATCCGAGACCCCTCGTAGGCACCGAACGAGAAGAACATCAATTTTTTGGAGTCAAGGATCCAACACAAGCATTTTGGAGAGGAGATGTCTTAGAAGGATACAAGGATGTCCCTAGCTTGGGTCAATGAATATAAATTTATCCTTATAGAATTGGCGATCGAACGAGTGGCACATATTACACACCACGGGATCGAGGTCGGCATCGGCGTTAGAATCAACATCACGGTCGCACCCAAGAACCAAGATTCGCAAGAACAAGATTCCCGGCGAACTTGTCCCGCACTATGTTTGGAGAATAGATGTGGAAGGATGGTAAAAGACATGTACTTGAGTTTTGAACCATTCGGCACACAATTCTAGTCTAAAGTGCGAACTTGCTCAAAATCGAATCCACCGATTTTGAAGGATTGCTCAAATCGCACTCACTCCCGCAGAAGAACACTTTGCCCGCATCATCTCTGGGCCAGGTACTTAATATGCTATTTAAAGACCAGCAAGGCCGATGGAAGCAGGGAGAAACGTGTTTGGGAACGAAGCCCAAAGGTGGAGTAGTTACGGTGATGGCGGTGCCATCGAAATGAGGCCTCTCGCACCCTTTAAAGCCTGGTTCATATTTTCTCGCACAATATGAAGAGTACACTTATGATAACTCCTATGAGACTTCACTAAGGCCTTGTCCAAGTTAGACTACCAATCGACAACTCAAATGCCTCACTTAGGTCCGCCTACGAGCCCAACGAGTGACCCCAACCATCAAGAACGAAACCAAGGCTTATCTTATCCTATTTCATTCAGTATTTTATTCCAACTTCAAACCAAGAAGTGTTATTCTTTATCCTTATTGCTTAGTTGTTAGTCAAATTGCACCATATCAAGGTACACGTTGAAAGTAAAAGTGCATCGTTACGAGCTGCATAGTGGATCGTGCATGGTGGAAGTGCACCATACCAAGTTGTGCAATGTATAATGGAAATGTAATGTACTAATGTGCACCAAGCATGTTTCATTGTGGATGTGCATCGCACAAAGGTATACGAGTTCACGGGGGAAGTGAATGAGATAATCTTAGTAGTTCCTAAACAAGGTTTTAAAGTCCCAAGCATCCGAGACCCCTCGTAGGCACCGAACGAGAAGACCATCAATTTTTTGGAATCAAGGATCCAACACAAGCATTTTCAAGAGGAGATGTCTTTGAAGGATACAAGGATGTCCCTAGCTTGGATCAATGAATATAAATTTATCCTTATAGAATTGGAGATTGAACGAGTGGCACATATTACACACCACGGGATCGAGGTCGGCATCGGCGTTAGAATCAACATCACGGTCGCACCCAAGAACCAAGATTCGCAAGAACAAGATTCTCGGCGAACTTGTCCCGCACTATGTTTGGAGAATAGGTGTGGAAGGATGGTAAAAGACATGTACTTGAGTTTGGAAGCATTCGACACACAATTCTATTCTAAGGTGCGAAGTTGCTCAAAATCGGATCCACCCGCATCATCTATGGGCCAGGTACTTAATATGCTATTTAAAGACCAGCAAGGCCGATGGAAGCAGTGAGAAACGCGTTTGGGAACGAAGCCCAAAGGTGGAGTAGTTACGGTGATGGCGGTGCCATCGAAATGAGGCCTCTCGCACCCTTTAAAGCCTGGTTCATATTTTCTCGCACCATATGAAGAATACACTTACGATAACTCCTATGAGACTTCACTAAGGCCTTGTCCAAGTTAGACTACCAATCGACAACTCAAATGCCTCACTTAGGTCCGCCTACGAGCCCAACGAGTGACCCCAACCATCAAGAACGAAACCAAGGCTTATCTTATCCTATTTCATTTAGTATTTTATTCGAACTTCAAACCAAGAAGTGTTATTCTTTATCCTTATTCCTTAGTTGTTAGTCAAATTGCACCATATCAAGGTACACGTTGAAAGTAAAAGTGCATCGTTACGAGCCGCATGGTGTATCGTGCATGGTGGATGTGCACCATACCATGTTACGCAATGTATAATGGAAATGTAATGTACTAATGTGCACCAAGCGTGTTTCATTGTGGATGTGCATCGCACAAAGGTATACAGTTCACGGGGGAAGTGAATGAGATAATTTTAGTAGTTCCTAAACAAGGTTTTAAAGTCCCAAGCATCCGAGACCCCTCGTAGGCACCGAACGAGAAGAACATCAATTTTTTGGAGTCAAGGATCCAACACAAGCATTTTGGAGAGGAGATGTCTTAGAAGGATACAAGGATGTCCCTAGCTTGGGTCAATGAATATAAATTTATCCTTATAGAATTGGCGATCGAACGAGTGGCACATATTACACACCACGGGATCGAGGTCGGCATCGGCGTTAGAATCAACATCACGGTCGCACCCAAGAACCAAGATTCGCAAGAACAAGATTCCCGGCGAACTTGTCCCGCACTATGTTTGGAGAATAGATGTGGAAGGATGGTAAAAGACATGTACTTGAGTTTTGAACCATTCGGCACACAATTCTAGTCTAAAGTGCGAACTTGCTCAAAATCGAATCCACCGATTTTGAAGGATTGCTCAAATCGCACTCACTCCCAGAGAAGAACACTTTGCCCGCATCATCTCTGGGCCAGGTACTTAATATGCTATTTAAAGACCAGCAAGGCCGATGGAAGCAGGGAGAAACGTGTTTGGGAACGAAGCCCAAAGGTGGAGTAGTTACGGTGATGGCGGTGCCATCGAAATGAGGCCTCTCGCACCCTTTAAAGCCTGGTTCATATTTTCTCGCACAATATGAAGAGTACACTTATGATAACTCCTATGAGACTTCACTAAGGCCTTGTCCAAGTTAGACTACCAATCGACAACTCAAATGCCTCACTTAGGTCCGCCTACGAGCCCAACGAGTGACCCCAACCATCAAGAACGAAACCAAGGCTTATCTTATCCTATTTCATTCAGTATTTTATTCCAACTTCAAACCAAGAAGTGTTATTCTTTATCCTTATTGCTTAGTTGTTAGTCAAATTGCACCATATCAAGGTACACGTTGAAAGTAAAAGTGCATCGTTACGAGTCGCATAGTGGATCGTGCATGGTGGAAGTGCACCATACCAAGTTGTGCAATGTATAATGGAAATGTAATGTACTAATGTGCACCAAGCATGTTTCATTGTGGATGTGCATCGCACAAAGGTATACGAGTTCACGGGGGAAGTGAATGAGATAATCTTAGTAGTTCCTAAACAAGGTTTTAAAGTCCCAAGCATCCGAGACCCCTCGTAGGCACCGAACGAGAAGACCATCAATTTTTTGGAATCAAGGATCCAACACAAGCATTTTCAAGAGGAGATGTCTTTGAAGGATACAAGGATGTCCCTAGCTTGGATCAATGAATATAAATTTATCCTTATAGAATTGGAGATTGAACGAGTGGCACATATTACACACCACGGGATCGAGGTCGGCATCGGCGTTAGAATCAACATCACGGTCGCACCCAAGAACCAAGATTCGCAAGAACAAGATTCTCGGCGAACTTGTCCCGCACTATGTTTGGAGAATAGGTGTGGAAGGATGGTAAAAGACATGTACTTGAGTTTGGAAGCATTCGACACACAATTCTATTCTAAGGTGCGAAGTTGCTCAAAATCGGATCCACCCGCATCATCTATGGGCCAGGTACTTAATATGCTATTTAAAGACCAGCAAGGCCGATGGAAGCAGTGAGAAACGCGTTTGGGAACGAAGCCCAAAGGTGGAGTAGTTACGGTGATGGCGGTGCCATCGAAATGAGGCCTCTCGCACCCTTTAAAGCCTGGTTCATATTTTCTCGCACCATATGAAGAATACACTTACGATAACTCCTATGAGACTTCACTAAGGCCTTGTCCAAGTTAGACTACCAATCGACAACTCAAATGCCTCACTTAGGTCCGCCTACGAGCCCAACGAGTGACCCCAACCATCAAGAACGAAACCAAGGCTTATCTTATCCTATTTCATTTAGTATTTTATTCGAACTTCAAACCAAGAAGTGTTATTCTTTATCCTTATTGCTTAGTTGTTAGTGAAATTGCACCATATCAAGGTACACGTTGAAAGTAAAAGTGCATCGTTACGAGCTGCATGGTGTATCGTGCATGGTGGAAGTGCACCATACCAAGTTGTGCAATGTATAATGGAAATGTAATGTACTAATGTGCACCAAGCATGTTTCATTGTGGATGTGCATCGCACAAAGGTATACAGTTCACGGGGGAAGTGAATGAGATAATCTTAGTAGTTCCTAAACAAGGTTTTAAAGTCCCAAGCATCCGAGACCCCTCGTAGGCACCGAACGAGAAGACCATCAATTTTTTGGAATCAAGGATCCAACACAAGCATTTTCGAGAGGAGATGTCTTAGAAGGATACAAGGATGTCCGTAGCTTGGATCAATGAATATAAATTTATCCTTATAGAATTGGAGATTGAACGAGTGGCACATATTACACACCACGGGATCGAGGTCGGCATCGGTGTTAGAATCAACATCACGGTCGCACCCAAGAACCAAGATTCGCAAGAACAAGATTCTCGGCGAACTTGTCCCGCACTATGTTTGGAGAATAGGTGTGGAAGGATGGTAAAAGACATGTACTTGAGTTTCGAAGCATTCGACACACAATTCTATTCTAAGGTGCGAAGTTGCTCAAAATCGGATCCACCCGCGTCATCTCTGGGCCAGGTACTTAATATGCTATTTAAAGACCAAGAAGGCCGATGGAAGCAGTGAGAAACGCGTTTGGGAACGAAGCCCAAAGGTGGAGTAGTTACGGTGGTGGCGGTGCCATCGAAATGAGGCCTCTCGCACCCTTTAAAGCCTGGTTCATATTTTCTCGCACCATATGAAGAGTACACTTACGATAACTCCTATGAGACTTCACTAAGGCCTTGTCCAAGTTAGACTACCAATCGACAACTCAAATGCCTCACTTAGGTCCGCCTACGAGCCCAACGAGTGACCCCAACCATCAAGAACGAAACCAAGGCTTATCTTATCCTATTTCATTCAGTATTTTATTCGAACTTCAAACCAAGAAGTGTTATTCTTTATCCTTATTGCTTAGTTGTTAGTGAAATTGCACCATATCAAGGTACACGTTGAAAGTAAAAGTGCATCGTTACGAGCTGCATGGTGTATCGTGCATGGTGGAAGTGCACCATACCAAGTTGTGCAATGTATAATGGAAATATAATGTACTAATGTGCACCAAGCATGTTTCATTGTGGATGTGCATCGCACAAAGGTATACAGTTCACGGGGGAAGTGAATGAGATAATCTTAGTAGTTCCTAAACAAGGTTTTAAAGTCCCAAGCATCCGAGACCCCTCGTAGGCACCGAACGAGAAGACCATCAATTTTTTGGAATCAAGGATCCAACACAAGCATTTTGGAGAGGAGATGTCTTAGAAGGATACAAAGATGTCCCTAGCTTGGATCAATGAATATAAATTTATCCTTATAGAATTGGAGATTGAACGAGTGGCACATATTACACACCACGTGATCGAGGTCGGCATCGGCGTTAGAATCAACATCACGGTCGCACCCAAGAACCAAGATTCGCAAGAACAAGATTCTCGGTGAACTTGTCCCGCACTATGTTTGGAGAATAGGTGTGGAAGGATGGTAAAAGACATGTACTTGAGTTTCGAAGCATTCGACACACAATTCTATTCTAAGGTGCGAAGTTGCTCAAAACCGGATCCACCCGCATCATCTCTGGGCCAGGTACTTAATATGCTATTTAAAGACCAGCAAGGCCGATGGAAGCAGTGAGAAACGCGTTTGGGAACGAAGCCCAAACGTGGAGTAGTTACGGTGATGGCGGTGCCATCGAAATGAGGCCTCTCGCACCCTTTAAAGCCTGGTTCATATTTTCTCGCACCATATGAAGAGTACACTTACGATAACTCCTATGAGACTTCACTAAGGCCTTGTCCAAGTTAGACTACCAATCGACAACTCAAATGCCTCACTTAGGTCCGCCTACGAGCCCAACGAGTGACCCCAACCATCAAGAACGAAACCAAGGCTTATCTTATCCTATTTCATTCAGTATTTTATTCGAACTTCAAACCAAGAAGTGTTATTCTTTATCCTTATTGCTTAGTTGTTAGTGAAATTGCACCATATCAAGGTACACGTTGAAAGTAAAAGTGCATCGTTACGAGCTGCATGGTGTATCGTGCATGGTGGAAGTGCACCATACCAAGTTGTGCAATGTATAATGGAAATATAATGTACTAATGTGCACCAAGCATGTTTCATTGTGGATGTGCATCGCACAAAGGTATACAGTTAACGGGGGAAGTGAATGAGATAAGCTTAGTAGTTCCTAAACAAGGTTTTAAAGTCCCAAGCATCTGAGACCCCTCGTAGGCACCGAACGAGAAGACCATCAATTTTTTGGAATCAAGGATCCAACACAAGCATTTTGGAGAGGATATGTCTTAGAAGGATACAAGGATGTCCCTAGCTTGGATCAATGAATATAAATATATCCTTATAGAATTGGCGATCGAACGAGTGGCACATATTACACACCACGGGATCGAGGTCGGCATCGACGTTAGAATCAACATCACGGTCGCACCCAAGAACCAAGATTCGCAAGAACAAGATTCCCGGTGAACTTGTCCCGCACTATGTTTGGAGAATAAGTGTGGAAGGATGGTAAAAGACATGTACTTGAGTTTGGAAGCATTCGGCACACAATTCTATTCTAAGGTGCGAAGTTGCTCAAAATCGGATCCACCGATTTCGAAGGATTGCTCAAATCACACTCCCTCCCAGAGAAGAACACTTTGCCCGCATCATCTCTGGGCCAGGTACTTAATATGCTATTTAAAGACCAGCAAGGCCTATGGAAGCAGGGAGAAATGCGTTTGGGAACGAAGCCCAAAGGTGGAGTAGTTACAGTGATGGCGGTGCCATCGAAATGAGGCCTCTCGCACCCTTTAAAGCCTGGTTCATATTTTCTCGCACCATATAAAGAGTACACTTACGATAACTCCTATGAGACGTAACTAAGGCCTTGTCCAAGTTAGACTACCAATCGACAACTCAAATGCCTCACTTAGGTCCGCCTACGAGCCCAACGAGTGACCCCAACCATCAAGAACGAAACCAAGGCTTATCTTATCCTATTTCATTCAGTATTTTATTCGAACTTCAAACCAAGAAGTGTTATTCTTTATCCTTATTGCTTAGTTGTTAGTCAAATTGCACCATATCAAGGTACACGTTGAAAGTAAAAGTGCATCGTTACGAGCTGCATGGTGTATCGTGCATGGTGGAAGTGCACCATACCAAGTTGTGCAATGTATAATGGAAATGTAATGTACTAATGTGCACCAAGCATTTTTCATTGTGGATGTGCATCGCACAAAGGTATACAGTTCACGGGGGACGTGAATGAGATAATCTTAGTAGTTCCTAAACAAGGTTTTAAAGTCCCAAGCATCTGAGACCCCTCGTAGGCACCGAACGAGAAGACCATCATTTTTTTGGAATCAAGTATTCAACACAAGCATTTTGGAGAGGAGATGTCTTAGAAGGATACAAGGATGTCCCTAGCTTGGATCAATGAATATAAATTTATCCTTATAGAATTGGCGATCGAACGAGTGGCACATATTACACACCACGGGATCGAGGTCGGCATCGGCGTTAGAATCAACATCACGGTCGCACCCAAGAACCAAGATTCGCAAGAACAAGATTCCCGGCGATCTTGTCCCGCACTATGTTTGGAGAATAAGTGTGGAAGGATGGTAAAAGGCATGTACTTGAGTTTGGAAGCATTCGGTACACAATTCTATTCTAAGGTGCGAAGTTGCTCAAAATTGGATCCACCGATTTCGACGGATTGCTGAAATCGCACTCCATCCCAAAGAAGAACACTTGGCCCGCACCATCTCTGGGCCGGGTACTTAATTGTCTATTCAAAGACCAGCAAAGCCGATGGGGGCAGGGAGAAATGCATTTGAGAATGAAGCCCACAGGTCTAGTCGTTACAATGATGGCGGTGCCACCAAAACGAGCCCTCTCACACCCTATAAAGCCTGGTTCATATTTTCTCGCACTATATGAAGAGTACACGTGCGAGAACTCCTATGGGACGTCAGTAAGGTATGGTTCAACTCAGACTACCAATCGACAACTCAAAAGCCTAAGTTAGGTCCGCCTACGAGCCCAAAGAGTGGACCCAAAAATCAAGAACGAAACCAAAGCTTATGTTATCCTAAATCATTCAGTATTTTATTCGAACTTCAAACCAAGATGTGTTATTCTTTATCCTTATTGCTTAGTTGTTAGTCAAATTGCACCATATCAAGGTACACGTTGAAAGTAAAAGTGCATCGTTACAAGTTGCATTGTGTATCGTGCATGGTGGAAGTGCACGATACCAAGTTGTGCAATGTATAATGGAAATGTAATGTACTAATGTGCACCAAGCGTGTTTCATTGTGGATGTGCATCGCACAAAGGTATACAGTTCACGGGGGAAGTGAATGAGATAATCTTAGTAGTTCCTAAACAAGGTTTTAAAGTCCCAAGCATCCGAGAATCCTCGTAGGCACCGAACGAGAAGACCATCATTTTTTTGGAATCAAGGATTCAACACAAGCATTTTGGAGAGGAGATGTCTTAGAAGGATACAAGGATGTCCCTAGCTTGGATCAATGAATATAAATTTATCCTTATAGAATTGGCGATCGAACGAGTGGCACATATTACACACCACGGGATCGAGGTCGGCATCGGCGTTAGAATCAACATCACGGTCGCACCCAAGAACCAAGATTCGCAAGAACAAGATTCCCGGCGATCTTGTCCCGCAATATGTTTGGAGAATAAGTGTGGAAGGATGGTAAAAGGCATGTACTTGAGTTTGGAAGCATTCGGTACACAATTCTATTCTAAGGTGCGAAGTTGCTCAAAATTGGATCCACCGATTTCGACGGATTGCTGAAATCGCACTCCATCCCAAAGAAGAACACTTGGCCCGCACCATCTCTCGGGCCGGGTACTTAATTGTCTATTCAAAGACCAGCAAAGCCGATGGGGGCAGGGAGAAATGCATTTGAGAATGAAGCCCACAGGTCTAGTCGTTACAATGATGGCGGTGCCACCAAAACGAGCCCTCTCACACCCTATAAAGCCTGGTTCATATTTTCTCGCACCATATGAAGAGTACACGTGCGAGAACTCCTATGGGACGTCAGTAAGGTATGGTTCAACTCAGACTACCAATCGACAACTCAAAAGCCTAACTTAGGTCCGCCTACGAGCCCAAAGAGTGGACCCAAAAATCAAGAACGAAACCAAAGCTTATGTTATCCTAAATCATTCAGTATTTTATTCGAACTTCAAACCAAAATGTGTTATTCTTTATCCTTATTGCTTAGTTGTTAGTCAAATTGCACCATATCAAGGTACATGTTGAAAGTAAAAGTGCATCGTTACGAGTTGCATGGTGTATCGTGCATGGTGGAAGTGCACCATACCAAGTTGTGCAAGGTATAATGGAAATGTAATGTACTAATGTGCACCAAGCGTGTTTCATTGTGGATGTGCATCGCACAAAGGTATACGGTTCATGGGGGAAGTGAATTACATAATCTTAGTAGTTCCTAAACAAGGTTCGAATGTCCCAGGCATCCGAGACCCCTCGCAGGCACCCAATGACAAGACCATCAATATTTTGGAATCAAGGATCCAACACAAGCATTTTGGAGAGGAGATCTCTTAGAAGGATACAAGGATGTCCCTAGCTTGGATCAATGAATATAAATTTATCCTCATAGAATTGGCGATCGAACGAGTGGCACAGATTACACACCACGGGATCGAGGTCGGCATCGGCCTTAGAATCAACATTACGGTCGCACCCAAGAACCAATATTCGCAAGAACATGATTCCCGGCCAACTTGCCCCGCACTATCTTTGGAGAAGAGGTGTGGAAGGATAGTAAAAGACATGTACTTGAGTTTGGAAGAATTCAGAGCCATCGATTTTGAAGGATCGCTCAAATCACACTCCCTCCCAAAGAAGAACTCTTTGCCCGCATCATATCTGGGCCAGATACTTAATATGCTATTTAAAGACGAGCAAGGCCAATGGAAGCAGGGAGAAACGCGTTTGGGAACGAAGCCCACAGGTGGAGTCGTTACGATGATGGCGGTACCACCAAAACTATGCCTCTCACACCCTTTAAACCTGGCTCATATTTTCTCGCACCATGTGAAGAGTACACATGCGATAACTCCTATAGGACAGCACTAAGGCCTGGTTCAAGTCAGACTACTAATCGACAACTTAAAAGCCTCACTTAGGTCCACCTACGAGCTCAAAGAGTGGCCCCAACAATCAAGAACGAAACTAAGGCTTATGTTCTCCTATTTCATACAGTATTTTATTCGAACTTCAAACAAAGAAGTGTTATTCTTTATCCTTATTGCTTAGTTGTTAGTCAAATTGCACCATATCAAGGTGCACGTTGAAAGTAAAAGTGCATCGTTTCGAGCTGCATGGTGTATCTTGCATGCTCGAAGTGGACCATACCTAGTTGTGCAATGCATAATGGAAATGTAATGTACTAATGTGCACCAAGCAATTTTCATTGTGGATGTGCATCGCACAAAGGTATACGGTTCACGGGGGAAGTGGATGAGATAATCTTAGTAGTTCCTAAACAAGGTTTTAAAGTCCCAGGCATCTGAGACCCCTCACAGGCACCCAATGAGAAGACCATCAATTTTTTGGAATCAAGGATCCAACACAAGCATTTTGGAGAGGAGATCTCTTAGAAGGTTAAAAGGATGTCCCTAGCTTGGATCAATGAATATAAATTTATCCTTGGAGAATTGGCGATCCAACGAGTGGCACAGATTACACACCACAGGATTGAGGACGGCATCATCGTCAGCATCAACATCACGGTCGCACCCTAGAACCATGATTTGCAAGAACGAGATTCCAGGCCGACATTCCCCGCACTATCTTTGGAGAAGAGGTGTGGAAGGATGGTAAAAGACATGTTCTTGAGTTTGGAAGAATTCGGCACACAATTCTATTCGAAGGTGCGAAGTTGATCAAAATCTGATCCACCATATCAAGGTTCACCGTAAAGTAAAAGTGCATCTTCCGAGCTCCATGCTGTATCGTGCATGGTGGAAGTGCACCATACCAAGCTGTGCAATGCATAATGGAAATGTAATGTACTAATGTGCACCAAGCGTGGTTCGTTGTGGATGTGCATCGCACCAAGGTATACGGTTCATGGGGGAAGTGGATGAGATAATTTTTTGCAGTTCCTAAATAAGGTTTCGAAGTCCTAGGCATCCGAGACCTCTCGCAGGCACCCTACAAGAGACCATTAATTTTATGGAATCAAGGATCCATCACAAGCATTTTGCAGAGTAGATCTCTTAGAAGAATACAAGGATGTCCCTAGCTTGGATCAATGAATATAAATTTATCCTCGACGAATTGGCGATCCAACTAGTGGCACAGATTACACACCACGGGATCGAGGTCGGCATCGGCGTCAACATCAACATCATGGTCGCAACCAAGAACCAAGATTCGCATGAACGAGATTCAAGGCCAACATTGCCCGCACTATCTTTGGAGAAGAGGTGTGGAAGGATGGTAAAAGTCATGTACTTGAGTTTGGACACATTCGGCACGCAATTCTATTTGAAGGTCCGAAGTTGCTCAAAATCGGATCCACCGATTTCGAAGGATTGCTCAAATCGTACTCCATCCCAAATAAGAACACTTTGCCCGCATCATCTCTGGGCCGGGTATTTAATAGGCTATTTAAAGAATAGCAAGGCCGATGGGGGCAGGGAGAAATGCATTTGGGAACGAAGCCCACAGGTGGAGTCGTTACGATGTTGGCGGTGCCACCAAAACGAGGCGTCTCACACCCTTTAAGGCCTGGTTCTTATTTTCTCGCACCATATGAAGAGTACAGGTGCGATAACTCCTATCGGACGTCACTAAGGCATGGTTCAAGTCAGAAGACCAATCGACAACTCAAAAGCCTCACTTAGGTCCGCCTACGAGCCCAAAGAGTGGCCCCAACCATCAAGACCGAAACCAAGGGTTATGTTAGTCAAATTGCAACATATAAAGGTTCACCATGAAAGTAAATGTGCATCGTTCCGAGCTGCATGGTGTTTCGTTCATGGTGGAAGTGCACCATACCAAACTGTGCAATGCATAATGGAAATGTAATGTACCAATGTGCACCAAGCGTGGTTCATTGTGGATGTGCATCGCACCAAGGTATACGGTTCATGGGGCAAGTGGATGAGATAATTTCAGAAGTTCCTAAACAAAGTTTAAAAGTCCTAGGCACCTGAGACACCTCGCCAGCAGTTGAGGAGAAGACCATCAATTTTGTGGAATCAAGGATCCAACTCAAGAATTTTGCAGAGGAGATCTCTTAGAAGAATCCAAGAATGTCCCTAGCTTGGATCAATGAATTTAAATTTATCCTCGAAGAATTGGCGATCCAACGAGTGGCACAGATTACACATCACGAGATTGAGGTCGGCATCGGCGTCAGTATCAATATCACTGTCACACCCAAGAACCAAGATTCGCAAGAACGATATTCCAAGCAAACTTTTTCCTGCACTAGCTTTGGAGAAGAGGTGTGGAATGATGGTAAAAGACATGTACTTGAGTTTGGAATCATTCGACACACATATCTATTCGAAGGTGCAAAGTTGTTCAAAATCGGATCCATCGATTTCGAAGGATTGCTCAAATTGCACTCCGACCCAAAGGAGAATAGTTTGTGGGCACCATCTCTAGATTAGGTAATTAATAGGAAATTTGAAGACCAGAAAGGCAGATGGAAGCAGGGAGAAACGAGTTTGGGAACGAAGGCCACTGGTGGAGAAGTTACGGTGATGTCGGTGCCACCGAAACGACGCCTCTCACACCCTTTTAAGCCTGGTTCGTATTGTTTCGCACCATATAAAGAGTACACGTCCGGTAACACCTATGGGACGTCACTAAGGCAATGTTAAAGTCCGACTACTATTCGACACCTTAAAAGGGTCAATTAGGTCTGCCTACGGGCCCAATGAGTGATCGCAAGCATCTAGGACGAAAACCAAGGTTTATGTTATCCTATTGCATTCCGTGTTTTATTTAAACTTCAAAAGAAGAAGTGTTATTCTATATCATTCTTGCTTAGTTGTTAGTCAAATTGCACCATACCAAGGTGCACCATGAAAAGTAAAAGTTCATCGTTCCGAGCTGCATTGTGTATTGTGCATGGTGGAAGTGCACCATACGAATCCGCGCACTGCATAGTGCAAATGAAATGTACTAATGTGCACCATGTGTGGTTAGTTGTTGAAGTGCATCATTCCAATGTATACGATTCATGGTGGAAGTTGAAGAGTTCTTCTCATTAGTTCCAAAACAAGGTTTAAAAGTCCTAGGCACCTGAGACACCTCGCCAGCAGTTTACGAGAAGACCATCAATTTTGTGGAATCAAGGATCCAACTCAAGAGTTTTGTAGAGGAGATCTCTTTGAAGGATACAAGGACGTCTCTAGCTTGGATCAATGAAGATAAATTTATCCTACAAGAATTGGAGATCAAATGAGTGGCGCAGATTACGCACCATGGGATCGAGGTCCGCCTCGAATCAGTATCAATATCACTGTCACACTCAAGAACCAAGATTTCCAAGAACGATATTCCAGGCAAACTTTCTCTGCATTATCTTTGGAGAAGAGGTGTGGAATGATGGTACACGACATGTACTTGAGTTTAAAATCATTCGACACACAATTCTATTCGAAGGGGCAAAGTTGTGCAAAATCAGATCCACCGATTACGAAGGATTGCGAAAATGCACTCCGGCCCAAAGGAGAACACTTTGCCGGCACCATCTATGGACCAAGTACTTAATAGGAAATTTGAAGACCAGAAAGGCTGATAGAAGTAGGGAGAAACGAGTTTAGGAACGAAGCCCAAAGGTGGAGTCGGTACGGTGATGTCGGTGCCACCGAAACGAGGCCTCTCACACCCTTTCCAGCCTGGTTCGTATTGTCTCGCACCATATGAAGAGTACACATCCGGTAACTCCTATTGGACGTCACTAAAGCCTACTTAAAGTTCGACTACCATTCGACACTTCAAAAGCGTCAATTAGGTCCGCCTACGGGCTTAATGGGTGATCGCAAGCATCAAGGACGAAAACCAAGGATTATGTTGTCCTATTTCATTCCGTGTTTTCTTTGAACTTTAAACAAAGAAGTGTTGTTCTATATCATTCTTGTCTAGTTGTTAGTCAAATTGCACCATACCAAGGTGCACCATGAAAAGTAAAAGTTCATCATTCCGAGCTGCATTGTGTATTGTGCATGATGGAAGTGCACCATACGAATCCGCGCACTGCATAATGCAAATGAAATGTACTAATGTGCACCATGTGTGGTTAGTTGTTGAAGTGCATCATTCCAATGTATACGATTCATGGTGGAAGTTGAAGAGTTCATCTCCTTAGTTCCAAAACAAGGTTTAAAAGTCCTAGGCACCTGAGACACCTCGCCAGCAGTTTACGAGAAGACCATCAATTTTGTGGAATCGAGGATCCAACTCAAGAATTTTGTAGAGGAGATCTCTTTGAAGGATACAAGGACGACTCTAGCTTTGATCAATGAAGATAAATTTATCCTCTAAGAATTGGAGATCGAATGAGTTGCACAGATTACGCACCATGGGATCGAGGTCCGCATCGAATCAGTATTAATATGACTGTCACACTTAAGAACCAAGATTTCCAAGAACGAGATTCCAGGAAAATTTTCTCTCAATTATCTTTGGAGAAGAGGTGTGGAATGATGGTAAAAGACATGTACTTGAGTTTGGAATCATTCGACACACAATTCTATTCGAAGGTGCAAAGTTGTTCAAAATCGGATCCATTGATTTCGAAGGATTGCTAAAATTGCACTCCGACCCAAAGGAGAATAATTTGCGGGCACCATCTCTAGACCAGGTAATTAATAGGAAATTTGAAGACCAGAAAGGCCGATGGAAGCAGGGAGAAACGAGATTGGGAACGAAGGCCACTGGTGGAGACGTTACGGTGATGTCAGTGCCACCGAAACGACGCCTCTCACACACTTTTAAGCCTGGTTCGTATTGTCTTGCACCATATAAAGAGTACACGTCCGGTAACACCTATGGGACGGCACTAAGGCAATGTTAAAGTCCGACTACTATTCGACACCTTAAAAAGGTTAATTAGGTCTGCCTACGAGCCCAATGAGTGATCGTAAGCATCTAGGACGAAAACCAAGGCTTATGTTATCCTATTGCATTCCGTGTTTTATTCAAACTTCAAAAGAAGAAGTGTTATTCTATATCATTCTTGCTTAATTGTTAGTCAAATTTCACCATACCAAGGTGCACCATGAAAAGTAAAAGTTCATCGTTCCGAGCTGCATTGTGTATTGTGCATGGTGGAAGTGCACCATACGTATCCGCGCACTGTATAATGCAAATGAAATGTACTAATGTGCACCATGTGTGGTTAGTTGTTGAAGTGCATCGTTCCAAGGTATACGGTTAATGGTGGAAGTTGAACACTTCATCTCATCAGTTCCAAAACAAGGTTTAAAAGTCCTAGGCACCTGAGACACCTCGCCAGCAGTTTACGAGAAGACCATCAATTTTGTGGAATCAAGGATCCAACTCAAGAGTTTTGTAGAGGAGATCTCTTTGAAGGATACAAGGACGTCTCTAGCTTGGATCAATGAAGATAAATTTATCCTACAAGAATTGGAGATCAAATGAGTGGCGCAGATTACGCACCATGGGATCGAGGTCCGCCTCGAATCGCATCAATATCACCGTCACACTCAAGAACCAAGATTTCCAAGAACGATATTCCGTGCAAAATTTCTCTGCATTATCTTTGGAGAAGAGGTGTGGAATGATGGTACACGACATGTACTTGAGTTTAAAATCATTCGACACACAATTCTATTCGAAGGGGCAAAGTTGTGCAAAATCAGATCCACCGATTACGAAGGATTGCTGAAAATGCACTCCGGCCCAAAGGAGAACACTTTGCCGGCACCATCTATGGACCAAGTACTTAATAGGAAATTTGAAGACCAGAAAGGCTGATAGAAGTAGGGAGAAACGAGTTTAGGAACGAAGCCCAAAGGTGGAGTCGGTACGGTGATGTCGGTGCCACCGAAACGAGGCCTCTCACACCCTTTCCGGCTCGGTTCGTATTGTCTCGCACCATATGAAGAGTACACATCCGGTAACTCCTATTGGACGTCACTAAAGCCTACTTAAAGTTCGACTACCATTCGACACTTCAAAAGCGTCAATTAGGTCCGCCTACGGGCCTAATGGGTGATCGCAAGCATCAAGGACGAAAACCAAGGATTATGTTGTCCTATTTCATTCCGTGTTTTCTTCGAACTTTAAACAAAGAAGTGTTGTTCTATATCATTCTTGTCTAGTTGTTAGACAAATTGCACCATACCAAGGTGCACCATGAAAAGTAAAAGTTCATCATTCCGAGCTGCATTGTGTATTGTGCATGATGGAAGTGCACCATACGAATCCGCGCACTGCATAATGCAAATGAAATGTACTAATGTGCACCATGTGTGGTTAGTTGTTGAAGTGCATCATTCCAATGTATACGATTCATGGTGGAAGTTGAAGAGTTCATCTCATTAGTTCCAAAACAAGGTTTAAAAGTCCTAGGCACCTGAGACACCTCGCCAGCAGTTTACGAGAAGACCATCAATTTTGTGGAATCGAGGATCCAACTCAAGAATTTTGTAGAGGAGATCTCTTTGAAGGATACAAGGACGACTCTAGCTTTGATCAATGAAGTTAAATTTATCCTCTAAGAATTGGAGATCGAATGAGTGGCACGATTACGCACCATGGGATCGAGGTCCGCATCGAATCGGTATCAATATGATTGTCACACTTAAGAACCAAGATTTCCAAGAACGAGATTCCGGGAAAATTTTCTCTCAATTATCTTTGGAGAAGAGGTGTGGAATGATGGTAAAAGACATGTACTTGAGTTTGGAATCATTCGACACACAATTCTATTCGAAGGTGCAAAGTTGTTCAAAATCGGATCCATTGATTTCGAAGGATTGCTAAAATTGCACTCCGACCCAAAGGAGAATAATTTGCGGGCACCATCTCTAGACCGGGTAATTAATAGGAAATTTGAAGACCAGAAAGGCCGATGGAAGCGAGGGGAGAAACGAGATTGGGAACGAAGGCCACCGGTGGAGACGTTACGGTGATGTCAGTGCCACCGAAACGACGCCTCTCACACACTTTTAAGCCTGGTTCGTATTGTCTTGCACCATATAAAGAGTACACGTCCGGTAACACCTATGGGACGGCACTAAGGCAATGTTAAAGTCCGACTACTATTCGACACCTTAAAAAGGTTAATTAGGTCTGCCTACGAGCCCAATCAGTGATCGTAAGCATCTAGGACGAAAACCAAGGCTTATGTTATCCTATTGCATTCCGTGTTTTATTCAAACTTCAAAAGAAGAAGTGTTATTCTATATCATTCTTGCTTAATTGTTAGTCAAATTTCACCATACCAAGGTGCACCATGAAAAGTAAAAGTTCATCGTTCCGAGCTGCATTGTGTATTGTGCATGGTGGAAGTGCACCATACGTATCCGCGCACTGTATAATGCAAATGAAATGTACTAATGTGCACCATGTGTGGTTAGTTGTTGAAGTGCATCGTTCCAAGGTATACGGTTAATGGTGGAAGTTGAAGAGTTCATCTCATTAGTTCCAAAACAAGGTTTAAAAGTCCTAGGCACCTTAGCCACCTCGCTAGCGGTTTACGAGAAGACCATCAATTTTGTGGAATCAAGGATCCAACTGAAGAATTTTTTAGAGGAGATCTCTTTGAAGGATACAAGGACGTCTCTAGCTTGGATCAATGAAGATAAATTTATCCTCTAAGAATTGGAGATCAAATGAGTGGCGCGATTACGCACCATAGGATCGAGGTCCGCATCGAATCGGATATCAATATCACCGTCACACTAAAGAACCCAGATTTCCAAGAACGAGATTCCAGGCAAACTTTCTCTGCTTTATCTTTGGAGAAGAGGTGTGGAATAATGGTAAACGACATGTACTTGAGTTTGGAATCATTCGACACACAATTCTATTCGAAGGGGCAAAGTTGTGCAAAATCGGATCCACCGATTACGAAGGATTGCTAAAATTGCACTCCGGCCCAAAGGAGAACACTTTGCCGGCACTATCTCTGGACCAGGTACTTAATAGGCAATTTGAAGAACAGAAAGGCTGATGGAAGTATGGAGAAACGAGTTTAGGAACGAAGCCCAAAGGTGGAGTCAGTACCGTGATGTCTGTGCCACCGAAACGAGGCCTCTCACACCCTTTCCAGCCTGGTTCGTATTGTCTCGCACCATATGAAGAGTACACATCCAGTAAATCCTATTGGACGTCACTAAAGCCTACTTAAAGTCCGACTACCATTCGACACTTCAATAGCGTCAATAAGGTCCGCCTACAGGCCCAATGGGTGATCGCAAGCATCAAGGACGAAAACCAAGGCTTATGTTATCCTATTTCATTCCGTGTTTTATTCGAACTTTAAACGAAGAAGTGTTATTCTATATCATTCCTGCTTAGTTGTTAGTCAAATTGCACCATACCAAGGTGCACCATGAAAAGTAAAAGTTCATTGTTCCGAGCTTCATTGTGTATTGTGCATGGTGGAAGTGCACCATACGAATCCGCGCACTGCATAATGCAAATGAAATGTACTAATGTGCACCATGTGTGGTTAGTTGTTGAAGTGCATCATTCCAATGTATACGATTCATGGTGGAAGTTGAAGAGTTCATCTCATTAGTTCCAAAACAAGGTTTAAAAGTCCTAGGCACCTGAGACACCTCGCCAGCAGTTTACGAGAAGACCATCAATTTTGTGGAATCGAGGATCCAACTCAAGAATTTTGTAGAGGAGATCTCTTTGAAGGATATAAGGACGACTCTAGCTTTGATCAATGAAGTTAAATTTATCCTCTAAGAATTGGAGATCGAATGAGTGGCACAGATTACGCACCATGGGATCGAGGTCCGCATCGAATCAGTATCAATATGTGTCACACTTAAGAACCAAGATTTCCAAGAACGAGATTCCGGGAAAATTTTCTCTCAATTATCTTTGGAGAAGAGGTGTGGAATGATGGTAAAAGACATGTACTTGAGTTTGGAATCATTCGACACACAATTCTATTCGAAGGTGCAAAGTTGTTCAAAATCGGATCCATTGATTTCGAAGGATTGCTAAAATTGCACTCCGACCCAAAGGAGAATAATTTGCGGGCACCATCTCTAGACCAGGTAATTAATAGGAAATTTGAAGACAGAAAGGCCGATGGAAGCAGGGAGAAACGAGATTGGGAACGAAGGCCACTGGTGGAGACGTTACGGTGATGTCAGTGCCACCGAAACGACGCCTCTCACACACTTTTAAGCCTGGTTCGTATTGTCTTGCACCATATAAAGAGTACACGTCCGGTAACACCTATGGGACGGCACTAAGGCAATGTTAAAGTCCGACTACTATTCGACACCTTAAAAAGGTTAATTAGGTCTGCCTACGAGCCCAATCAGTGATCGTAAGCATCTAGGACGAAAACCAAGGCTTATGTTATCCTATTGCATTCCGTGTTTTATTCAAACTTCAAAAGAAGAAGTGTTATTCTATATCATTCTTGCTTAATTGTTAGTCAAATTTCACCATACCAAGGTGCACCATGAAAAGTAAAAGTTCATCGTTCCGAGCTGCATTGTGTATTGTGCATGGTGGAAGTGCACCATACGTATCCGCGCACCGTATAATGCAAATGAAATGTACTAATGTGCACCATGTGTGGTTAGTTGTTGAAGTGCATCGTTCCAAGGTATACGGTTAATGGTGGAAGTTGAAGAGTTCATCTCATTAGTTCCAAAACAAGGTTTAAAAGTCCTAGGCACCTTAGCCACCTCGCTAGCGCTTTACGAGAAGACCATCAATTTTGTGGAATCAAGGATCCAACTGAAGAATTTTTTAGAGGAGATCTCTTTGAAGGATACAAGGACGTCTCTAGCTTGGATCAATGAAGATAAATTTATCCTCTAAGAATTGGAGATCAAATGAGTGGCGCATTACGCACCATAGGATCGAGGTCCGCATCGAATCGATATCAATATCACCGTCACACTAAAGAACCCGCATTTCCAAGAACGAGATTCCGTGCAAACTTTCTCTCGCTTTATCTTTGGAGAAGAGGTGTGGAATAATGGTAAACGACATGTACTTGAGTTTGGAATCATTCGACACACAATTCTATTCGAAGGGGCAAAGTTGTGCCAAATCGGATCCACCGATTACGAAGGATTGCTAAAATTGCACTCCGGCCCAAAGGAGAACACTTTGCCGGCACTATCTCTCGGACCAGGTACTTAATAGGCAATTTGAAGAACGAAAAGGCTGATGGAAGTATGGAGAAACGAGTTTAGGAACGAAGCCCAAAGGTGGAGTCGGTACCGTGATGTCCGTGCCACCGAAACGAGGCCTCTCACACCCTTTCCAACTCGGTTCGTATTGTCTCGCACCATATGAAGAGTACACATCCAAGAAATCCTATTGGACGTCACTAAAGCCTACTTAAAGTCCGACTACCATTCGACACTTCAATAGCGTCAATAAGGTCCGCCTACGTGCCCAATGGGTGATCGCAAGCATCAAGGACGAAAACCAAGGCTTATGTTATCCTATTTCATTCCGTGTTTTATTCGAACTTTAAACGAAGAAGTGTTATTCTATATCATTCCCGCTTAGTTGTTAGTCAAATTGCACCATACCAAGGTGCACCATGAAAAGTAAAAGTTCATTGTTCCGAGCTTCATTGTGTATTGTGCATGGTGGAAGTGCACCATACGAATCCGCGCACCGCATAATGCAAATGAAATGTACTAATGTGCACCATGTGTGGTTAGTTGTTGAAGTGCATCATTCCAATGTATACGATTCATGGTGGAAGTTGAAGAGTTCATCTCATTAGTTCCAAAACAAGGTTTAAAAGTCCTAGGCACCCGAGACACCTCGCCAGCGAGCTTACGAGAAGACCATCAATTTTGTGGAATCGAGGATCCAACTCAAGAATTTTGTAGAGGAGATCTCTTTGAAGGATACAAGGACGACTCTAGCTTTGATCAATGAAGTTAAATTTATCCTCTAAGAATTGGAGATCGAATGAGTGGCACAGATTACGCACCATGGGATCGAGGTCCGCATCGAATCAGTATCAATATGACTGTCACACTTAAGAACCAAGATTTCCAAGAACGAGATTCCAGGAAAATTTTCTCTCAATTATCTTTGGAGAAGAGGTGTGGAATGATGGTAAAAGACATGTACTTGAGTTTGGAATCATTCGACACACAATTCTATTCGAAGGTGCAAAGTTGTTCAAAATCGGATCCATTGATTTCGAAGGATTGCTAAAATTGCACTCCGACCCAAAGGAGAATAATTTGCGGGCACCATCTCTAGACCAGGTAATTAATAGGAAATTTGAAGACCGAGAAAGGCCGATGGAAGCGAGGGAGAAACGAGATTGGGAACGAAGGCCACCGGTGGAGACGTTACGGTGATGTCAGTGCCACCGAAACGACGCCTCTCACACACTTTTAAGCCTGGTTCGTATTGTCTTGCACCATATAAAGAGTACACGTCCGGTAACACCTATGGGACGGCACTAAGGCAATGTTAAAGTCCGACTACTATTCGACACCTTAAAAAGGTTAATTAGGTCTGCCTACGAGCCCAATCAGTGATCGTAAGCATCTAGGACGAAAACCAAGGCTTATGTTATCCTATTTCATTCCGTGTTTTATTCAAACTTCAAAAGAAGAAGTGTTATTCTATATCATTCTTGCTTAATTGTTAGTCAAATTTCACCATACCAAGGTGCACCATGAAAAGTAAAAGTTCATCGTTCCGAGCTGCATTGTGTATTGTGCATGGTGGAAGTGCACCATACGTATCCGCGCACCTGTATAATGCAAATGAAATGTACTAATGTGCACCATGTGTGGTTAGTTGTTGAAGTGCATCGTTCCAAGGTATACGGTTAATGGTGGAAGTTGAAGAGTTCATCTCATTAGTTCCAAAACAAGGTTTAAAAGTCCTAGGCACCTTAGCCACCTCGCTAGCAGTTTACGAGAAGACCATCAATTTTGTGGAATCAAGGATCCAACTGAAGAATTTTTTAGAGGAGATCTCTTTGAAGGATACAAGGACGTCTCTAGCTTGGATCAATGAAGATAAATTTATCCTCTAAGAATTGGAGATCAAATGAGTGGCGCAGATTACGCACCATAGGATCGAGGTCCGCATCGAATCAGTATCAATATCACTGTCACACTAAAGAACCCAGATTTCCAAGAACGAGATTCCGGGCAAACTTTCTCTCGCTTTATCTTTGGAGAAGAGGTGTGGAATAATGGTAAACGACATGTACTTGAGTTTGGAATCATTCGACACACAATTCTATTCGAAGGGGCAAAGTTGTGCAAAATCGGATCCACCGATTACGAAGGATTGCTAAAATTGCACTCCGGCCCAAAGGAGAACACTTTGCCGGCACTATCTCTGGACCAGGTACTTAATAGGCAATTTGAAGAACAGAAAGGCTGATGGAAGTATGGAGAAACGAGTTTAGGAACGAAGCCCAAAGGTGGAGTCAGTACCGTGATGTCTGTGCCACCGAAACGAGGCCTCTCACACCCTTTCCAGCCTGGTTCGTATTGTCTCGCACCATATGAAGAGTACACATCCAGTAAATCCTATTGGACGCCACTAAAGCCTACTTAAAGGCCGACTACCATTCGACACTTCAATAGCGTCAATAAGGTCCGCCTACAGGCCCAATGGGTGATCGCAAGCATCAAGGACGAAAACCAAGGCTTATGTTATCCTATTTCATTCCGTGTTTTATTCGAACTTTAAACGAAGAAGTGTTATTCTATATCATTCCTCGCTTAGTTGTTAGTCAAATTGCACCATACCAAGGTGCACCATGAAAAGTAAAAGTTCATTGTTCCGAGCTTCATTGTGTATTGTGCATGGTGGAAGTGCACCATACGAATCCGCGCACTGCATAATGCAAATGAAATGTACTAATGTGCACCATGTGTGGTTAGTTGTTGAAGTGCATCATTCCAATGTATACGATTCATGGTGGAAGTTGAAGAGTTCATCTCATTAGTTCCAAAACAAGGTTTAAAAGCCCTTGGCACCTGAGACACCTCGCCAGCAGTTTACGAGAAGACCATCAATTTTGTGGAATCAAGGATCTAACTCAAGAATTTTGTAGAGGAGATCTCTTTCAAGGATACAAGGACGTCTCTAGCTTGGATCAATGAAGATAAATTCATCCTCTAAGAATTGGAGATCAAATGAGTGGCCCGGATTACGCACCATAGGATCGAGGTCCGCATCGAATTAGTATCAATATCATCGTCACACTAAAGAACCCGGATTTCCAAGAACGAGATTCCGAGCAAACTTTCTCTCGCTTTATCTTTGGAGAAGAGGTGTGGAATAATGGTAAACGACATGTACTTGAGTTTGGAATCATTCGACACACAATTCTATTCGAAGGGGCAAAGTTGTGCAAAATCGGATCCACCGATTACGAAGGATTGCTAAAATTGCACTCCGGCCCAAAGGAGAACACTTTGCCGGCACTATCTCTGGACCAGGTACTTAATAGGCAATTTGAAGAACAGAAAGGCTGATGGAAGTATGGAGAAACGAGTTTAGGAACGAAGCCCAAAGGTGGAGTCAGTACCGTGATGTCTGTGCCACCGAAACGAGGCCTCTCACACCCTTTTAAGCCTGGTTCGTATTGTTTCGCACCATATAAAGAGTACACGTCCGGTAACACCTATGGGACGTCACTAAGGCAATGTTAAAGTCCGACTACTATTCGACACCTTAAAAGGGTCAATTAGGTCTGCCTACGGGCCCAATGAGTGATCGCAAGCATCTAGGACGAAAACCAAGGTTTATGTTATCCTATTGCATTCCGTGTTTTATTCAAACTTCAAAAGAAGAAGTGTTATTCTATATCATTCCTGCTTAGTTGTTAGTCAAATTGCACCATACCAAGGTGCACCATGAAAAGTAAAAGTTCATTGTTCCGAGCTTCATTGTGTATTGTGCATGGTGGAAGTGCACCATACGAATCCGCGCACTGCATAATGCAAATGAAATGTACTAATGTGCACCATGTGTGGTTAGTTGTTGAAGTGCATCATTCCAATGTATACGATTCATGGTGGAAGTTGAAGAGTTCATCTCATTAGTTCCAAAACAAGGTTTAAAAGTCCTTGGCACCTGAGACACCTCGCCAGCAGTTTACGAGAAGACCATCAATTTTGTGGAATCAAGGATCTAACTCAAGAATTTTGTAGAGGAGATCTCTTTGAAGGATACAAGGACGTCTCTAGCTTGGATCAATGAAGATAAATTCATCCTCTAAGAATTGGAGATCAAATGAGTGGCCCAGATTACGCACCATAGGATCGAGGTCCGCATCGAATTAGTATCAATATCACTGTCACACTAAAGAACCTAGATTTCCAAGAACGAGATTCCAGGCAAACTTTCTCTGCTTTATCTTTGGAGAAGAGGTGTGGAATAATGGTAAACGACATGTACTTGAGTTTGGAATCATTCGACACACAATTCTATTCGAAGGGGCAAAGTTGTGCAAAATCGGATCCACCGATTACGAAGGATTGCTAAAATTGCACTCCGGCCCAAAGGAGAACACTTTGCCGGCACTATCTCTGGACCAGGTACTTAATAGGCAATTTGAAGAACAGAAAGGCTGATGGAAGTATGGAGAAACGAGTTTAGGAACGAAGCCCAAAGGTGGAGTCAGTACGGTGATGTCGGTGCCACCGAAACGAGGCCCTCACACCCTTTCCAGCCTGGTTCGTATTGTCTCGCACCATATGAAGAGTACACATCCAGTAAATCCTATTGGACGTCACTAAAGCCTACTTAAAGTCCGACTACCATTCGACACTTCAATAGCGTCAATAAGGTCCGCCTACAGCCCAATGGGTGATCGCAAGCATCAAGGACGAAAACCAAGGCTTATGTTATCCTATTTCATTCCGTGTTTTATTCGAACTTTAAACGAAGAAGTGTTATTCTATATCATTCCTGCTTAGTTGTTAGTCAAATTGCACCATACCAAGGTGCACCATGAAAAGTAAAAGTTCATTGTTCCGAGCTTCATTGTGTATTGTGCATGGTGGAAGTGCACCATACGAATCCGCGCACTGCATAATGCAAATGAAATGTACTAATGTGCACCATGTGTAGTTAGTTGTTGAAGTGCATCGTTCCAAGGTATACGGTTCATGGTGGAAGTTGAAGAGTTCATCTCATTAGTTCCAAAACAAGGTTTAAGAGTCCTAGGCACCTTAGCCACCTCGCCAGCAGTTTACGAGAAGACCATCAATTTTGTGGAATAAAGGATCCAACTGAAGAATTTTTTAGAGGAGATCTCTTTGAAGGATACAAGGACGTCTCTAGCTTGGATCAATGAAGATAAATTTATCCTCTAACAATTGGAGATCAAATGAGTGGCCCAGATTACGCACCATAGGATCGAGGTCTGCATCAAATTAGTATCAATATCACTGTCACACTCAAGAACCCAGATTTCCAAGAACGAGATTCCAGGCAAACTTTCTCTGCTTTATCTTTGGAGAAGAGGTGTGGAATGATGGTAAACGACATGTAATTGAGTTTGGAATCATTCGACACACAATTCTATTCGAAGGGGCAAAGTTGTGCAAAATCGGATCCACCGATTACGAAGGATTGCTAAAATGTCACTCCGGCCCAAAGGAGAACACTTTGCCGGCACTATCTCCGGACCAGGTACTTAATAGGCAATTTGAAGAACAGAAAGGCTGATGGAAGTATGGAGAAACGAGTTTAGGAACGAAGCCCAAAGGTGGAGTCAGTACGGTGATGTCGGTGCCACCGAAACGAGGCCTCTCACACCCTTTCCAGCCTGGTTCGTATTGTCTCGCACCATATGAAGAGTACACATCCACTAAATCCTATTGGACGTCACTAAAGCCTACTTAAAGTCCGACTACCATTCGACACTTCAATAGCGTCAATAAGGTCCGCCTACAGGCCCAATGGGTGATCGCAAGCATCAAGGACGAAAACCAACGCTTATGTTATCCTATTTCATTCCGTGTTTTATTCGAACTTTAAACGAAGAAGTGTTATTCTATATCATTCCTGCTTAGTTGTTAGTCAAATTGCACCATACCAAGGTGCACCATGAAAAGTAAAAGTTCATTGTTCCGAGCTTCATTGTGTATTGTGCATGGTGGAAGTGCACCATACGAATCCGCGCACTGCATAATGCAAATGAAATGTACTAATGTGCACCATGTGTGGTTAGTTGTTGAAGTGCATCATTCCAATGTATACGATTCATGGTGGAAGTTGAAGAGTTCATCTCATTAGTTCCAAAACAAGGTTTAAAAGTCCTAGGCACCTTAGCCACCTCGCCAGCAGTTTACGAGAAGACCATCAATTTTGTGGAATAAAGGATCCAACTGAAGAATTTTTTAGAGGAGATCTCTTTGAAGGATACAAGGACGTCTCTAGCTTGGATCAATGAAGATAAATTTATCCTCTAACAATTGGAGATCAAATGAGTGGCCCAGATTACGCACCATAGGATCGAGGTCCGCATCGAATTAGTATCAATATCACTGTCACACTCAAGAACCCAGATTTCCAAGAACGAGATTCCAGGCAAACTTTCTCTGCTTTATCTTTGGAGAAGAGGTGTGGAATGATGGTAAACGACATGTACTTGAGTTTGGAATCATTCGACACACAATTCTATTCGAAGGGGCAAAGTTGTGCAAAATCGGATCCACCGATTACGAAGGATTGCTAAAATGTCACTCCGGCCCAAAGGAGAACACTTTGCCGGCACTATCTCTGGACCAGGTACTTAATAGGCAATTTGAAGAACAGAAAGGCTGATGGAAGTATGGAGAAACGAGTTTAGGAACGAAGCCCAAAGGTGGAGTCAGTACGGTGATGTCGGTGCCACCGAAACGAGGCCTCTCACACCCTTTCCAGCCTGGTTCGTATTGTCTCGCACCATATGAAGAGTACACATCCACTAAATCCTATTGGACGTCACTAAAGCCTACTTAAAGTCCGACTACCATTCGACACTTCAATAGCGTCAATAAGGTCCGCCTACGGGCCCAATGGGTGATCGCAAGCATCAAGGACGAAAACCAACGCTTATGTTATCCTATTTCATTCCGTGTTTTATTCGAACTTTAAACGAAGAAGTGTTATTCTATATCATTCCTGCTTAGTTGTTAGTCAAATTGCACCATACCAAGGTGCACCATGAAAAGTAAAAGTTCATTGTTCCGAGCTTCATTGTGTATTGTGCATGGTGGAAGTGCACCATACGAATCCGCGCACTGCATAATGCAAATGAAATGTACTAATGTGCACCATGTGTGGTTAGTTGTTGAAGTGCATCATTCCAATGTATACGATTCATGGTGGAAGTTGAAGAGTTCATCTCATTAGTTCCAAAACAAGGTTTAAAAGTCCTAGGCACCTGAGACACCTCGCCAGCAGTTTACGAGAAGACCATCAATTTTGTGGAATCAAGGATCTAACTCAAGAATTTTGTAGAGGAGATCTCTTTGAAGGATACAAGGACGTCTCTAGCTTGGATCAATGAAGATAAATTTATCCTCTAAGAATTGGAGATCAAATGAGTGGCCCGGATTACGCACCATAGGATCGAGGTCCGCATCGAATTAGTATCAATATCACTTGTCACACTCAAGAACCCGGATTTCCAAGAACGAGATTCCGTGCAAACTTTCTCTGCTTTATCTTTGGAGAAGAGGTGTGGAATGATGGTAAACGACATGTACTTGAGTTTGGAATCATTCGACACACAATTCTATTCGAAGGGGCAAAGTTGTGCAAAATCGGATCCACCGATTACGAAGGATTGCTAAAATTGCACTCCGGCCCAAAGGAGAACACTTTGCCGGCACTATCTCTGGACCAGGTACTTAATAGGCAATTTGAAGAACAGAAAGGCTGATGGAAGTATGGAGAAACGAGTTTAGGAACGAAGCCCAAAGGTGGAGTCAGTACGGTGATGTCGGTGCCACCGAAACGAGGCCTCTCACACCCTTTCCAGCCTGGTTCGTATTGTCTCGCACCATATGAAGAGTACACATCCAGTAAATCCTACTAGACGTCACTAAAGCCTACTTAAAGTCCGACTACCATTCGACACTTCAATAGCGTCAATAAGGTCCGCCTACAGGCCCAATGGGTGATCGCAAGCATCAAGGACGAAAACCAAGGCTTATGTTATCCTATTTCATTCCGTGTTTTATTCGAACTTTAAACGAAGAAGTGTTAGTCTATATCATTCCTGCTTAGTTGTTAGTCAAATTGCACCATACCAAGGTGCACCATGAAAAGTAAAAGTTCATTGTTCCGAGCTTCATTGTGTATTGTGCATGGTGGAAGTGCACCATACGAATCCGCGCACTGCATAATGCAAATGAAATGTACTAATGTGCACCATGTGTGGTTAGTTGTTGAAGTGCATCATTCCAATGTATACGATTCATGGTGGAAGTTGAAGAGTTCATCTCATTAGTTCCAAAACAAGGTTTAAAAGTCCTAGGCACCTGAGACACCTCGCCAGCAGTTTACGAGAAGACCATCAATTTTGTGGAATCAAGGATCTAACTCAAGAATTTTGTAGAGGAGATCTCTTTGAAGGATACAAGGACGTCTCTAGCTTGGAGCAATGAAGATAAATTCATCCTCTAAGAATTGGAGATCAAATGAGTGGCCCAGATTACGCACCATAGGATCGAGGTCCGCATCGAATTAGTATCAATATCACTGTCACACTCAAGAACCCAGATTTCCAAGAACGAGATTCCAGGCAAACTTTCTCTGCTTTATCTTTGGAGAAGAGGTGTGGAATAATGGTAAACGACATGTACTTGAGGTTGGAATCATTCGACACACAATTCTATTCGAAGGGGCAAAGTTGTGCAAAATCGGATCCACCGATTACGAAGGATTGCTAAAATTGCACTCCGGCCCAAAGGAGAACACTTTGCCGGCACTATCTCTGGACCAGGTACTTAATAGGCAATTTGAAGAACAGAAAGGCTGATGGAAGTATGGAGAAACGAGTTTAGGAACGAAGCCCAAAGGTGGAGTCGGTATGGTGATGTCGGTGCCACCGAAACGAGGCCTCTCACACCCTTTCCAGCCTGGTTCGTATTGTCTCGCACCATATGAAGAGTACACATCCAGTAAATCCTATTGGACGTCACTAAAGCCTACTTAAAGTCCGACTACCATTCGACACTTCAATAGCGTCAATAAGGTCCGCCTACAGGCCCAATGGGTGATCGCAAGCATCAAGGACGAAAACCAAGGCTTATGTTATCCTATTTCATTCCGTGTTTTATTCGAACTTTAAACGAAGAAGTGTTATTCTATATCATTCCTGCTAAGTTGTTAGTCAAATTGCACCATACCAAGGTGCACCATGAAAAGTAAAAAATCATCGTTCCGAGCTGCATTGTGTATTGTGCATGGTGGAAGTGCACCATACGAATCCGCACACTGCATAATGCAAATGAAATGTACTAATGTGCACCATGTGTGGTTAGTTGTTGAAGTGCATCGTTCCAAGGTATACGGTTCATGGTGGAAGTTGAAGAGTTCATCTCATTAGTTCCAAAACAAGGTTTAAAAGTCCTAGGCACCTTAGCCACCTCGCCAGCAGTTTACGAGAAGACCATCAATTTTGTGGAATCAAGGATCCAACTGAAGAATTTTGTAGAGGAGATATCTTTGAAGGATACAAGGACGTCTCTAGCTTGGATCAATGAAGATAAATTTATCCTCTAAGAATTGGAGATCAAATGAGTGGCCCAGATTACGCACCATAGGATCGAGGTCCGCATCGAATCAGTATCAATATCACTGTCACACTCAAGAACCAAGATTTCCAAGAACGAGATTCCAGGCAAACTTTCTCTGCTTTATCTTTGGAGAAGAGGTGTGGAATGATGGTAAACGACATGTACTTGAGTTTGGAATCATTCGACACACAATTCTATTCGAAGGGGCAAAGTTGTGCAAAATCGGATCCACCGATTACGAAGGATTGCTAAAATTGCACTCCGGCCCAAAGGAGAACACTTTGCCGGCACCATCTCTGGACCAGGTACTTAATAGGCAATTTGAAGACCAGAAAGGCCGATGGAAGTATGGAGAAACGAGTTTAGGAACGAAGCCCAAAGGTGGAGTCGGTACGGTGATGTCGGTGCCACCGAAACACTCTCACACCCTTTCCGGCTGGTTCGTATTGTCTCGCACCATATGAAGAGTACACATCCGGTAACTCCTATTGGACGTCACTAAAGTCTACTTAAAGTCTGACTACCATTCGACACTTCAAAAGCGTCAATTAGGTCCGCCTATAGGCCCAATGGGTGATCGCAAGCATCAAGGACGAAAACCAAGGCTTATGTTATCCTATTTCATTCCGTGTTTTATTCGAACTTTAAACGAAGAAGTGTTATTCTATATCATTCTTGCTTAGTTTTTAGTCAAATTTCACCATACCAAGGTGCACCATGAAAAGTAAAAGTTCATCGTTCCGAGCTGCATTTTATATTGTGCATGGTGGAAGTGCACCATACGAATCCGCACACTGCATAATGCAAATGAAATGTACTAATGTGCACCATGTGTGGTTAGTTGTTGAAGTGCATCGTTCCAAGGTATACGGTTCATGGTGGAAGTTGAAGAGTTCATCTCATTAGTTCCAAGACAAGGTTTAAAAGTCCTAGGCACCTTAGCCACCTCGCCAGCAGTTTACGAGAAGACCATCAATTTTGTGGAATCGAGGATCCAACTGAAGAATTTTGTAGAGGAGATCTCTTTGAAGGATACAAGGACGTCTCTAGCTTGGATCAATGAAGATAAATTTATCCTCTAAGAATTGGAGATCAAATGAGTGTCCCAGATTACGCACCATAGGATCGAGGTCCGCATCGAATCAGTATCAATATCACTATCACACTCAAGAACCAAGATTTCCAAGAACGAGATTCCAGGCAAACATTCTCTGCTTTATCTTTGGAGAAGAGGTGTGGAATGATGGTAAACGACATGTACTTGAGTTTGGAATCATTCGACACACAATTCTATTCGAAGGGGCAAAGTTGTGCAAAATCGGATCCACCGATTACGAAGGATTGCTAAAATTGCACTCCGGCCCAAAGGAGAACACTTTGCCGGCACCATCTCTGGACCAGGTACTTAATAGGCAATTTGAAGACCAGAAAGGCTGATGGAAGTATGGAGAAACGAGTTTAGGAACGAAGCCCAAAGGTGGAGTCGGTACGGTGATGTCGGTGCCACCGAAACGAGGCCTCTCACACCCTTTCCAGCCTGGTTCGTATTGTCTCGCACCATATGAAGAGTACACATCCGGTAAGTCCTATTGGACGTCACTAAAGCCTACTTAAAGTCCGACTACCATTCGACACTTCAAAAGAGTCAATTAGGTCCGCCTACAGGCCCAATGGGTGATCGCAAGCATCAAGGACGAAAACCAAGGCTTATGTTATCCTATTTCATTTCGTGTTTTATTCGAACTTTAAACGAAGAAGTGTTTTTCTATATCATTCCTGCTTAGTTTTTAGTTAAATTGCACCATACCAAGGTGCACCATGAAAAGTAAAAGTTCATCGTTCCGAGCTGCATTGTTTATTGTGCATGGTGGAAGTGCACCATACGAATCCGCGCACTGCATAGTGCAAATGAAATGTACTAATGTGCACCATGTGTGGTTAGTTGTTGAAGTGCATCATTCCAATGTATACGATTCATGGTGGAAGTTGAAGAGTTCATCTCATTAGTTCCAAAACAAGGTTTAAAAGACCTAGGCACCTGAGACACCTCGCTAGCAGTTTACGAGAAGACCATCAATTTTGTGGAATCGAGGATCCAACTGAAGAATTTTGTAGAGGAGATCTCTTTGAAGGATACAAGGACGTCTCTAGCTTGGATCAATGAAGATAAATTTATCCTCTAAGAATTGGAGATCAAATGAGTGTCCCAGATTACGCACCATAGGATCGAGGTCCGCATCGAATCAGTATCAATATCACTTGTCACACTCAAGAACCAAGATTTCCAAGAACGAGATTCCGGGCAAACTTTCTCTCGCTTTATCTTTGGAGAAGAGGTGTGGAATGATGGTAAACGACATGTACTTGAGTTTGGAATCATTCGACACACAATTCTATTTGAAGGGGCAAAGTTGTGCAAAATCGGATCCACCGATTACGAAGGATTGCTAAAATTGCACTCCGGCCCAAAGGAGAACACTTTGCCGGCACCATCTCTGGACCAGGTACTTAATAGGCAATTTGAAGACCAGAAAGGCTGATGGAAGTATGGAGAAACGAGTTTAGGAACGAAGCCCAAAGGTGGAGTCGGTACGGTGATGTCGGTGCCACCGAAACGAGGCCTCTCACACCCTTTCCAGTCTGGTTCGTATTGTCTCGCACCATATGAAGACTACACATCCGGTAAGTCCTATTGGACGTCACTAAATCCTACTTAAAGTCCGACTACCATTCGACACTTCAAAAGAGTCAATTAGGTCCGCCTACAGGCCCAATGGGTGATCGCAAGCATCAAGGACGAAAACCAAGGCTTATGTTATCCCATTTCATTCCGTGTTTTATTCGAACTTTAAACAAAGAAGTGTTTTTCTATATCATTCCTGCTTAGTTTTTAGTTAAATTGCACCATACCAAGGGGCACCATGAAAAGTAAAAGTTCATCGTTCCGAGCTGCATTGTGTATTGTGCATGGTGGAAGTGCACCATACGAATCCGCGCACTGCATAGTGCAAATGAAATGTACTAATGTGCACCATGTGTGGTTAGTTGTTGAAGTGCATCATTCCAATGTATACGATTCATGGTGGAAGTTGAAGAGTTCATCTCATTAGTTCCAAAGCAAGGTTTAAAAGTCCTAGGCACCTGAGACACCTCGCCAGCAGTTTACGAGAAGACCATCAATTTTGTGGAATCGAGGATCCAACTCAAAAATTTTGTAGAGGAGATCTCTTTGAAGGATACAAGGACGTCTCTAGCTTGGATCAATGAAGATAAATTTATCCTCTAAGAATTGGAGATCAAATGAGTGGCCCGGATTACGCACCATAGGATCGAGGTCCGCATCGAATCGGTATCAATATCACTGTCACACTCAAGAACCAAGATTTCCAAGAACGAGATTCCGAGCAAACTTTCTCTCGCTTTATCTTTGGAGAAGAGGTGTGGAATGATGGTAAACGACATGTACTTGAGTTTGGAATCATTCGACACACAATTCTATTCGAAGGGGCAAAGTTGTGCAAAATCGGATCCACCGATTACGAAGGATTGCTAAAATTGCACTCCGGCCCAAAGGAGAACACTTTGCCGGCACCATCTCTGGACCAGGTACTTAATAGGCAATTTGAAGACCAGAAAGGCTGATGGAAGTATGGAGAAATTAGTTTAGGAACGAAGCCCAAAGGTGGAGTCGGTATGGTGATGTCGGTGCCACCGAAACGAGGCCTCTCACACCCTTTCCAGCCTGGTTCGTATTGTCTCGCACCATATGAAGAGTACACATCCGGTAAATCCTATTGGACGTCACTAAAGCCTACTTAAAGTCCGACTACCATTCGACACTTCAATACTGTCAATAAGGTCCACCTACAGGCCCAATGGGTGATCGCAAGCATCAAGGACGAAAACCAAGGCTTATGTTATCCTATTTCATTCCGTGTTTTATTCGAACTTTAAACGAAGAAGTGTTATTCTATATCATTCCTGCTTAGTTGTTAGTCAAATTGCACCATACCAAGGTGCACCATGAAAAGTAAAAGTTCATTGTTCCGAGCTTCATTGTGTATTGTGCATGGTGGAAGTGCACCATACGAATCCGCGCCTTTGCATAATGCAAATGAAATGTACTAATGTGCACCATGTGTGGTTAGTTGTTGAAGTGCATCATTCCAATGTATACGATTCATGGTGGAAGTTGAAGAGTTCATCTCATTAGTTCCAAAACAAGGTTTAAAAGTCCTAGGCACCTGAGACACCTCGCCAGCAGTTTACGAGAAGACCATCAATTTTCTGGAATCGAGGATCCAACTCAAAAATTTTGTAGAGGAGATCTCTTTGAAGGATACAAGGACGTCTCTAGCTTGGATCAATGAAGATAAATTTATCCTCTAAGAATTGGAGATCAAATGAGTGGCCCAGATTACGCACCATAGGATCGAGGTCCGCATCGAATCGATATCAATATCACTGTCACACTCAAGAACCAAGATTTCCAAGAACGAGATTCCAGGCAAACTTTCTCTGCTTTATCTTTGGAGAAGAGGTGTGGAATGATGGTAAACGACATGTACTTGAGTTTGGAATCATTCGACACACAATTCAATTCGAAGGGGCAAAGTTGTGCAAAATCGGATCCACCGATTACGAAGGATTGCTAAAATTGCACTCCGGCCCAAAGGAGAACACTTTGCCGGCACCATCTCTGGACCAGGTACTTAATAGGCAATTTGAAAACCAGAAAGGCTGATGGAAGTATGGAGAAATGAGTTTAGGAACGAAGCCCAAAGGTGGAGTCGGTATGGTGATGTCGGTGCCACCGAAACGAGGCCTCTCACACCCTTTCCAGCCTGGTTCGTATTGTCTCGCACCATATGAAGAGTACACATCCAGTAAATCCTATTGGACGTCACTAAAGCCTACTTAAATTCCGACTACCATTCGACACTTCAATACTGTCAATAAGGTCCGCCTACAGGCCCAATGGGTGATCGCAAGCATCAAGGACGAAAACCAAGGCTTATGTTATCCTATTTCATTCCGTGTTTTATTCGAACTTTAAACGAAGAAGTGTTATTCTATATCATTCCTGCTTAGTTGTTAGTCAAATTGCACCATACCAAGGTGCACCATGAAAAGTAAAAGTTCATTGTTCCGAGCTTCATTGTGTATTGTGCATGGTGGAAGTGCACCATACGAATCCGCGCACTGCATAATGCAAATGAAATGTACTAATGTGCACCATGTGTGGTTAGTTTTTGAAGTGCATCATTCCAATGTATACGATTCATGGTGGAAGTTGAAGAGTTCATCTCATTAGTTCCAAAACAAGGTTTAAAAGTCCTAGGCACCTGAGACACCTCGCCAGCAGTTTACGAGAAAACCATCAATTTTTTGGAATCCAGGATCTAACTCAAGAATTTTGTAGAGGAGATCTCTTTGAAGGATACAAGGACGTCTCTAGCTTGGATCAATGAAGATAAATTTATCCTCTAAGAATTGGAGATCAAATGAGTGGCCCAGATTACGCACCATAGGATCGAGGTCTGCATCAAATCAGTATCAATATCACTGTCACACTCAAGAACCAAGATTTCCAAGAGCGAGATTCCAGGCAAACTTTCTCTGCTTTATCTTTGGAGAAGAGGTGTGGAATGATGGTAAACGACATGTACTTGAGTTTGGAATCATTCGACACACAATTATATTCGAAGGGGCAAACTTGTGCAAAATCGGATCCACCGATTACGAAGGATTGCTAAAATTGCACTCCGGCCCAAAGGAGAACACTTTGCCGGCACCATCTCTGGACCAGGTACTTAATAGGCAATTTGAAGACCAGAAAGGCCGATGGAAGTATGGAGAAACGAGTTTAGGAACGAAGCCCAAAGGTGGAGTCGGTACGGTGATGTCGGTGCCATCGAAACCTTTCCCCTTTCCAGCCTGGTTCGTATTGTCTCGCACCATATGAAGAGTACACATCCGGTAACTCCTATTGGACGTCACTAAAGTCTACTTAAAGTCTGACTACCATTCGACACTTCAAAAGCGTCAATTAGGTCCGCCTATAGGCCCAATGGGTGATCGCAAGCATCAAGGACGAAAACCAAGGCTTATGTTATCCTATTTCATTCCGTGTTTTATTCGAACATTAAACGAAGAAGTGTTATTCTATATCATTCTTGCTTAGTTGTTAGTCAAATTGCACCATACCAAGGTGCACCATGAAAAGTAAAAGTTCATTGTTCCGAGCTTCATTGTGTATTGTGCATGGTGGAAGTGCACCATACCAATCCGCGCACTGCATAATGCAAATGAAATGTACTAATGTGCACCATGTGTGGTTAGTTGGTGAAGTGCATCATTCCAATGTATACGATTCATGGTGGAAGTTGAAGAGTTCATCTCATTAGTTCCAAAACAAGGTTTAAAAGTCCTAGGCACCTGAGACACCTCGCCAGCAGTTTACGAGAAGACCATCAATTTTGTGGAATCGAGGATCCAACTCAAAAATTTTGTAGAGGAGATCTCTTTGAAGGATACAAGGACGTCTCTAGCTTGGATCAATGAAGATAAATTTATCCTCTAAGAATTGGAGATCAAATGAGTGGCCCAGATTACGCACCATAGGATCGAGGTCCGCATCGAATCGAGTATCAATATCAGCTGTCACACTCAAGAACCAAGATTTCCAAGAACGAGATTCCAGGCAAACTTTCTCTGCTTTATCTTTGGAGAAGAGGTGTGGAATGATGGTAAACGACATGTACTTGAGTTTGGAATCATTCGACACACAATTCAATTCGAAGGGGCAAAGTTGTGCAAAATCGGATCCACCAATTACGAAGGATTGCTAAAATTGCACTCCGGCCCAAAGGAGAACACTTTGCCGGCACCATCTCTGGACCAGGTACTTAATAGGCAATTTGAAGACCAGAAAGGCCGATGGAAGTATGGAGAAACGAGTTTAGGAACGAAGCCCAAAGGTGGAGTCGGTACGGTGATGTCGGTGCCATCGAAACCTTTCCAGCCTGGTTCGTATTGTCTCGCACCATATGAAGAGTACACATCCGGTAACTCCTATTGGACGTCACTAAAGTCTACTTAAAGTCTGACTACCATTCGACACTTCAAAAGCGTCAATTAGGTCCGCCTATAGGCCCAATGGGTGATCGCAAGCATCAAGGACGAAAACCAAGGCTTATGTTATCCTATTTCATTTCGTGTTTTATTCGAACATTAAACGAAGAAGTGTTATTCTATATCATTCTTGCTTAGTTGTTAGTCAAATTGCACCATACCAAGGTGCACCATGAAAAGTAAAAGTTCATTGTTCCGAGCTTCATTGTGTATTGTGCATGGTGGAAGTGCACCATACGAATCCGCGCACTGCATAATGCAAATGAAATGTACTAATGTGCACCATGTGTGGTTAGTTGTTGAAGTGCATCATTCCAATGTATACGGTTCATGGTGGAAGTTGAAGAGTTCATCTCATTAGTTCCAAAACAAGGTTTAAAAGTCCTAGGCACCTTAGCGACCTCGCCAGCAGTTTATGAGAAGACCATCAATTTTGTTGAATCAAGGATCCAACTGAAGAATTTTGTAGAGGAGATCTCTTTGAAGGATACAAGGACGTCTCTAGCTTGGATCAATGAAGATAAATTTATCCTCTAAGAATTGGAGATCAAATGAGTGTCCCAGATTATGCACCATAGGATCGAGGTCCGCATCGAATCAGTATCAATATCACTGTCACACTCAAGAACAAAGATTTCCAAGAACGAGATTCCAGGCAAACTTTCTCTGCTTTATCTTTGGAGAAGAGGTGTGGAATGATGGCAAACGACATGTACTTGAGTTTGGAATCATTCGACACACAATTCTATTCGAAGGGGCAAAGTTGTGCAAAATCGGATCCACCGATTACGAAGGATTGCTAAAATTGCACTCCGGCCCAAAGGAGAACACTTTGCCGTCACCATCTTTGGACCAGGTACTTAATAGGCAATTTGAAGACCAGAAAGGCTGATGGAAGTATGGAGAAACGAGTTTAGGAACGAAGCCCAAAGGTGGAGTCGGTACGGTGATGTCGGTGCCACCGAAACGAGGCCTCTCACACCCTTTCCAGCCTGGTTCGTATTGTCTCGCACCATATGAAGAGTACACATCCGGTAAGTCCTATTGGACGTCACTAAAGCCTACTTAAAGTCCGACTACCATCCGACACTTCAAAAGCGTCAATTAGGTCCGCCTACAGGCCCAATGGGTGATCGCAAGCATCAAGGACGAAAACCAAGGCTTATCTTATCCTATTTCATTCCGTGTTTTATTCGAACTTTAAACGAAGAAGTGTTTTTCTATATCATTCTTGCTTAGTTTTTAGTCAAATTGCACCATACCAAGGTGCACCATGAAAAGTAAAAGTTCATCGTTCCGAGCCGCATTGTGTATTGTGCATGGTGGAAGTGCACCATACGAATCCGCGCACTGCATAGTGCAAATGAAATGTACTAATGTGCACCATGTGTGGTTAGTTGTTGAAGTGCATCATTCCAATGTATACGATTCATGGTGGAAGTTGAAGAGTTCTTCTCATTAGTTCCAAAACAAGGTTTAAAAGTCCTAGGCACCTGAGACACCTCGCCAGCAGTTTACGAGAAGACCATCAATTTTGTGGAATCGAGGATCCAATTCAAGAATTTTGTAGAGGAGATCTCTTTGAAGGATACAACGACGTCTCTAGCTTGGATCAATGAAGATAAATTTATCCTCTAAGAATTGGAGATCGAATGAGTGGCACAGATTATGCACCATGAGATCGAGGTCCGCATCGAATCAGTATCAATATCACTGTCACACTCAAGAACCAAGATTTCCAAGAACGAGATTCCAGGCAAACTTTCTCTGCATTATCTTTGGAGAAGACGAGTGGAATGATGGTAAAAGACATGTACTTGAGTTTGGAATCATTCGACACACAATTCTATTCGAAGGTGCAAAGTTGTTCAAAATCGGATCCTTTGATTTCGAAGGATTGCTAAAATTGCACTCCGACCCAAAGGAGAATAATTTGCGGCCACCATCTCTAGACCAGGTAATTAATAGGAAATTTGAAGACCAGAAAGGCAGATGGAAGCAGGGAGAAACGAGATTGGGAACGAAGGCCACTGGTGGAGACGTTACGGTGATGTCGGTGCCACCGAAACGACGCCTATCACACACTTTTAAGCCTGGTTCGTATTGTCTCGCACCATATAAAGTGTACACATCCGGTAACACCTATGGGACGTCACTAAGGCAATGTTAAAGTCCGACTACTATTCGACACCTTAAAAAGGTTAATTAGGTCTGCCTACGGGCCCAATGAGTGATCGCAAGCATCTAGGACGAAAACCAAGGCTTATGTTATCCTATTGCATTCCGTGTTTTATTCAAACTTCAAAAGAAGAAGTGTTATTCTATATCATTCTTGCTTAGTTGTTATTCAAATTTCACCATACCAAGGTGAACCATGAAAAGTAAAAGTTCATCGTTCCGAGCTGCATTGTGTATTGTGCATGGTGGAAGTGTACCATACGAATCCGCGCACTGCATAATGACAATGAAATGTACTAATGTGCACCATGTGTGGTTAGTTGTTGAAGTGCATCGTTCCAAGATATACGGTTCATGGTGGAAGTTGAAGAGTTCATCTCATTAGTTCCAAAACAAGGTTTAAAAGTCCTAGGCACCTTAGCCACCTCGCCAGCAGTTTACGAGAAGACCATCAATTTTGTGGAATCGAGGATCCAACTCAAGAATTTTGTAGAGGAGATCTCTTTGAAGGATACAAGGACGTCTCTAGCTTGGATCAATGAAGATAAATTTATCCTCTAAGAATTGGAGATCAAATGAGTGGCCCAGATTACGCACCATAGGATCGAGGTCCGCATCGAATTAGTATCAATATCACTGTCACACTCAAGAACCCAGATTTCCAAGAACGAGATTCCGTGCAAACTTTCTCTCGCTTTATCTTTGGAGAAGAGGTGTGGAATGATGGTAAACGACATGTACTTGAGTTTGGAATCATTCGACACACAATTCTATTCGAAGGGGCAAAGTTGTGCAAAATCGGATCCACCGATTACGAAGGATTGCTAAAATTGCACTCCGGCCCAAAGGAGAACACTTTGCCGGCACTATCTCTGGACCAGGTACTTAATAGGCAATTTGAAGAACAGAATGGTTGATGGAAGTATGGAGAAACGAGTTTAGGAACGAAGCCCAAAGGTGGAGTCAGTACGGTGATGTCGGTGCCACCGAAACGAGGCCTCTCACACCCTTTCCAGCCTGGTTCGTATTGTCTCGCACCATATGAACAGTACACATCCAGTAAATCCTATTGGACGTCACTAAAGCCTACTTAAAGTCCGACTACTATTCGACACCTTAAAAAGGTTAATTAGGTCTGCCTACGGGCCCAATGAGTGATCGGAAGCATCTAGCACGAAAACCAAGGCTTATGTTATCCTATTGCATTCCGTGTTTTATTCAAACTTCAAAAGAAGAAGTGTTATTCTATATCATTCTTGCTTAGTTGTTAGTCAAATTTCACCATACCAAGGTGCACCATGAAAAGTAAAAGTCCATCGTTCCGAGCTGCATTGTGTATTGTGCATGGTGGAAGTGTACCATACGAATCCGTGCACTGCATAATGCAAATGAAATGTACTAATGTGCACCATGTGTGGTTAGTTGTTGAAGTGCATCGTTCCAAGATATACGGTTCATGGTGGAAGTTGAAGAGTTCATCTCATTAGTTCCAAAACAAGGTTTAAAAGTCCTAGGCACCTTAGCCACCTCGCCGGCGAGTTTACGAGAAGACCATCAATTTTGTGGAATCGAGGATCCAACTCAAGAATTTTGTAGAGGAGATCTCTTTGAAGGATACAAGGACGTCTCTAGCTTGGATCAATGAAGATAAATTTATCCTCTAAGAATTGGAGATCAAATGAGTGGCCCAGATTACGCACCATAGGATCGAGGTCCGCATCGAATCGCATCAATATCACCGTCACACTCAAGTACCAAGATTTCCAAGAACGAGATTCCGTGCAAACTTTCTCTCGCTTTATCTTTGGAGAAGAGGTGTGGAATGATGGTAAACGACATGTACTTGAGTTTGGAATCATTCGACACACAATTCTATTCGAAGGGGCAAAGTTCTGCAAAATCGGATCCACCGATTACGAAGGATTGCTAAAATTGCACTCCGGCCCAAAGGAGAACACTTTGCCGGCACCATCTCTGGACCAGGTACTTAATAGGCAATTTGAAGACCAGAAAGGCCGATGGAAGTATGGAGAAACGAGTTTAGGAACGAAGCCCAAAGGTGGAGTCAGTACGGTTATGTCGGTGCCACCGAAACCTTTCCAGCCTGGTTCGTATTGTCTCGCACCATATGAAGAGTACACATCCGGTAACTCCTATTGGACGTCACTAAATTCTACTTAAAGTCTGACTACCATTCGACACTTCAAAAGCGTCAATTAGGTCCGTCTATAGGCCCAATGGGTGATCCCAAGCATCAAGGACGAAAACCAAGGCTTATGTTATCCTATTTCATTCCGTGTTTTATTCGAACTTTAAACGAAGAAGTGTTATTCTATATCATTCCTGCTTAGTTGTTAGTCAAATTGCACCATACCAAGGTGCACCATGAAAAGTAAAAGTTCATTGTTCCGAGCTTCATTGTGTATTGTGCATGGTGGAAGTGCACCATACGAATCCGCGCACTGCATAATGCAAATGAAATGTACTAATGTGAACCATGTGTGGTTAGTTGTTGAAGTGCATCATTCCAATGTATACGATTCATGGTGGAAGTTGAAGAGTACATCTCATTAGTTCCAAAACAAGGTTTAAAAGTCCTAGGCACCTGAGACACCTCGCCAGCAGTTTACGAGAAGACCATCAATTTTGTGGAATCAAGGATCTAACTTAAGAATTTTGTAGAGGAGATCTCTTTGAAGGATACAAGGACGTCTCTAGCTTGGATCAATGAAGATAAATTTATCCTCTAAGAATTGGAGATCAAATGAGTGGCCCAGATTACGCACCATAGGATCGAGGTCCGCATCGAATTAGTATCAATATCACCGTCACACTCAAGAACCCGGATTTCCAAGAACGAGATTCCGTGCAAACTTTCTCTGCTTTATCTTTGGAGAAGAGGTGTGGAATGATGGTAAACGACATGTACTTGAGTTTGGAATCATTCGACACACATTTCTATTCAAAGGGGCAAAGTTGTGCAAAATCGGATCCACCAATTACGAAGGATTGCTAAAATTGCACTCCGGCCCAAAGGAGAACACTTTGCCGGCACCATCTCTGGACCAGGTACTTAATAGGCAATTTGAAGACCAGAAAGGCCGATGGAATTATGGAGAAACGAGTTTAGGAACGAAGCCCAAAGGTGGAGTCGGTACGGTGATGTCGGTGCCACCGAAACCTTTCCGACTGGTTCGTATTGTCTCGCACCATATGAAGAGTACACATCCGGTAACTCCTATTGGACGTCACTAAAGTCTACTTAAAGTCTGACTACCATTCGACACTTCAAAAGCGTCAATTAGGTCCACCTATAGGCCCAATGGGTGATCGCAAGCATCAAGGACGAAAACCAAGGCTTATGTTATCCTATTTCATTCCGTGTTTTATTCGAACTTTAAACGAAGAAGTGTTATTCTATATCATTCTTGCTTAGTTGTTAGTCAAATTTCACCATTCCAAGGTGCACCATGAAAAGTAAAAAATCATCGTTCCGAGCTGCATTGTGTATTGTGCATGGTGGAAGTGCACCATACGAATCCGCACACTGCATAATGCAAATGAAATGTACTAATGTGCACCATGTGTGGTTAGTTGTTGAAGTGCATCGTTCCAAGGTATACGGTTCATGGTGGAAGTTGAAGAGTTCATCTCATTAGTTCCAAAACAAGGTTTAAAAGTCCTAGGCACCTTAGCCACCTCGCCAGCAGTTTACGAGAAGACCATCAATTTTGTGGAATCAAGGATCCAACTGAAGAATTTTGTAGAGGAGATCTCTCTGAAGGATACAAGGACGTCTCTAGCTTGGATCAATGAAGATAAATTTATCCTCTAAGAATTGGAGATCAAATGAGTGTCCCAGATTACGCACCATAGGATCGAGGTCTGCATCGAATCAGTATCAATATCACTAACACACTCAAGAACCAAGATTTCCAAGAACGAGATTCCGAGCAAACTTTCTCTCGCTTTATCTTTGGAGAAGAGGTGTGGAATGATGGTAAACGACATGTACTTGAGTTTGGAATCATTCGACACACAATTCTATTCGAAGGGGCAAAGTTGTGCAAAATCGGATCCACCGATTACGAAGGATTGCTAAAATTGCACTCCGGCCCAAAGGAGAACACTTTGCCGGCACCATCTCTGGACCAGGTACTTAATAGGCAATTTGAAGACCAGAAAGGCTGATGGAAGTATGGAGAAACGAGTTTAGGAACAAAGCCCAAAGGTGGAGTCGGTACGGTGATGTCGGTGCCACCGAAACGAGGCCTCTCACACCCTTTCCAGCCTGGTTCGTATTGTCTCGCACCATATGAAGAGTACACATCCGGAAAGTCCTATTGGACGTCACTAAAGCCTACTTAAAGTCCGACTACCATTCGACACTTCAAAAGCGTCAATTAGGTCCGCCTACAGGCCCAATGGGTGATCGCAAGCATCAAGGACGAAAACCAAGGCTTATGTTATCCTATTTCATTCCGTGTTTTATTCGAACTTTAAACGAAGAAGTGTTTTTCTATATCATTCCTGCTTAGTTTTTAGTTAAATAGCACCATAACAAGGTGCACCATGAAAAGTAAAAGTTCATCGTTCCGAGCTGCATTGTGTATTGTGCATGGTGGAAGTGCACCATACGAATCCGCGCACTGCATAGTGCAAATGAAATGTACTAATGTGGACCATGTGTGGTTAGTTGTTGAAGTGCATCATTCCAATGTATATGATTCATGGTGGAAGTTGAAGAGTTCTTCTCATTAGTTCCAAAACAAGGTTTAAAAGTCCTAGGCACCTGAGACACCTCGCCAGTAGTTTACGAGAAGACCATCAATTTTGTGGAATCGAGGATCCAACTCAAGAATTTTGTAGAGGAGATCTCTTTGAAGGATACAAGGACGTCTCTAGCTTGGATCAATGAAGATAAATTTATCCTCTAAGAATTGGAGATCAAATGAGTGGCCCAGATTACGCACCATAGGATCGAGGTCCGCATCGAATCAGTATCAATATCACTGTCACACTCAAGAACCAAGATTTCCAAGAACGAGATTCCAGGCAAACTTTCTCTGCCTTATCTTTGGAGAAGAGGTGTGGAATGATGGTAAACGACATGTACTTGAGTTTGGAATCATTCGACACACAATTATATTCGAAGGGGCAAAGTTGTGCAAAATCGGATCCACCGATTACGAAGGATTGCTAAAATTGCACTCCGGCCCAAAGGAGAACACTTTGCCGGCACCATCTCTCGGACCAGGTACTTAATAGGCAATTTGAAGACCAGAAAGGCCGATGGAAGTATGGAGAAACGAGTTTAGGAACGAAGCCCAAAGGTGGAGTCGGTACGGTGATGTCGGTGCCATCGAAATCTTTCCACTCGGTTCGTATTGTCTCGCACCATATGAAGAGTACACATCCGGTAACTCCTATTGGACGTCACTAAAGTCTACTTAAAGTCCGACTACCATTCGACACTTCAAAAGCGTCAATTAGGTCCGCCTATAGGCCCAATGGGTGATCGCAAGCATCAAGGACGAAAACCAAGGCTTATGTTATCCTATTTCATTCCGTGTTTTATTCGAACATTAAACGAAGAAGTGTTATTCTATATCATTCTTGCTTAGTTGTTAGTCAAATTTCACCATACCAAGGTGCACCATGAAAAGTAAAAGTTCATCGTTCCGAGCTGCATTGTGTATTATGCATGGTGGAAGTGCACCATACAAATCCGCACACTGCATAATGCAAATGAAATGTACTAATGTGCACCATGTGTGGTTAGTTGTTGAAGTGCATCGTTCCAAGGTATACGGTTCATGGTGGAAGTTGAAGAGTTCATCTCATTAGTTCCAAAACAAGGTTTAAAAGTCCTAGGCACCTTAGCGACCTCGCCAGCAGTTTATGAGAAGACCATCAATTTTGTTGAATCAAGGATCCAACTGAAGAATTTCGTAGAGGAGATCTCTTTGAAGGATACAAGGACGTCTCTAGCTTGGATCAATGAAGATAAATTTATCCTCTAAGAATTGGAGATCAAATGAGTGTCCCAGATTATGCACCATAGGATCGAGGTCCGCATCGAATCAGCATCAATATCACTCACACACTCAAGAACAAAGATTTCCAAGAACGAGATTCCAGGCAAACTTTCTCTGCTTTATCTTTGGAGAAGAGGTGTGGAATGATGGCAAACGACATGTACTTGAGTTTGGAATCATTCGACACACAATTCTATTCGAAGGGGCAAAGTTGCGCAAAATCGGATCTACCGATTACGAAGGATTGCTAAAATTGCACTCCGGCCCAAAGGAGAACACTTTGCCGTCACCATCTTTGGACCAGGTACTTATTAGGCAATTTGAAGACCAGAAAGGCTGATGGAAGTATGGAGAAACGAGTTTAGGAACGAAGCCCAAAGGTGGAGTCGGTACGGTGATGTCGGTGCCACCGAAACGAGGCCTCTCACACCCTTTCCAGCCTGGTTCGTATTGTCTCACACCATATGAAGAGTACACATCCGGTAAGTCCTATTGGACGTCACTAAAGCCTACTTAAAGTCCGACTACCATCCGACACTTCAAACGCGTCAATTAGGTCCGCCTACAGGCCCAATGGGTGATCGCAAGCATCAAGGACGAAAACCAAGGCTTATCTTATCCTATTTCATTTCGTGTTTTATTCGAACTTTAAACGAAGAAGTGTTTTTCTATATCATTACTGCTTAGTTTTTAGTCAAATTGCACCATACCAAGGTGCACCATGAAAAGTAAAAGTTCATCGTTCCGAGCTGCATTGTGTATTGTGCATGGTGGAAGTGCACCATACGAATCCGCGCACTGCATAGTGCAAATGAAATGTACTAATGTGCACCATGTGTGGTTAGTTGTTGAAGTGCATCATTCCAATGTATACGATTCATGGTGGAAGTTGAAGAGTTCTTCTCATTAGTTCCAAAACAAGGTTTAAAAGTCCTAGGCACCCGAGACACCTCGCCGAAGTTTACGAGAAGACCATCAATTTTGTGGAATCGAGGATCCAATTCAAGAATTTTGTAGAGGAGATCTCTTTGAAGGATACAAGGACGTCTCTAGCTTGGATCAATGAAGATAAATTTATCCTCTAAGAATTGGAGATCGAATGAGTGGCACAGATTACGCACCATGAGATCGAGGTCCGCATCGAATCAGTATCAATATCACTGTCACACTCAAGAACCAAGATTTCCAAGAACGAGATTCCGGGCAAACTTTCTCTCGCTTTATCTTTGGAGAAGAGGTGTGGAATGATGGTAAACGACATGTACTTGAGTTTGGAATCATTCGACACACAATTCTATTCGAAGGGGCAAAGTTGTGCAAAATCGGATCCACCGATTACGAAGGATTGCTAAAATTGCACTCCGGCCCAAAGGAGAACACTTTGCCGGCACCATCTCCGGACCAGGTAGTTAATAGGCAATTTGAAGACCGAAAGGCCGATGGAAGTATGGAGAAACGAGTTTAGGAACGAAGCCCAAAGGTGGAGTCAGTACGGTGATGTCGGTGCCACCGAAACCTTTCCAGCCTGGTTCGTATTGTCTCGCACCATATGAAGAGTACACATCCGATAACTCCTATTGGACGTCACTAAATTCTACTTAAAGTCTGACTACCATTCGACACTTCAAAAGCGTCAATTAGGTCCGCCTATAGGCCCAATGGGTGATCCCAAGCATCAAGGACGAAAACCAAGGCTTATGTTATCCTATTTCATTCCGTGTTTTATTCGAACTTTAAACGAAGAAGTGTTATTCTATATCATTCCTGCTTAGTTGTTAGTCAAATTGCACCATACCAAGGTGCACCATGAAAAGTAAAAGTTCATTGTTCCGAGCTTCATTGTGTATTGTGCATGGTGGAAGTGCACCATACGAATCCGCACACTGCATAATGCAAATGAAATGTACTAATGTGCACCATGTGTGGTTAGTTGTTGAAGTGCATCGTTCCAAGGTATACGGTTCATGGTGGAAGTTGAAGAGTTCATCTCATTAGTTCCAAAACAAGGTTTAAAAGTCCTAGGCACCTTAGCCACCTCGCCGGCGGTTTACGAGAAGACCATCAATTTTGTGGAATCAAGGATCCAACTGAAGAATTTTGTAGAGGAGATCTCTTTGAAGGATACAAGGATGTCTCTAGCTTGGATCAATGAAGATAAATTTATCCTCTAAGAATTGGAGATCAAATGAGTGTCCCAGATTACGCACCATAGGATCGAGGTCTGCATCGAATCAGTATCAATATCACTATCACACTCAAGAACCAAGATTTCCAAGAACGAGATTCCAGGCAAACTTTCTCTGCTTTATCTTTGGAGAAGAGGTGTGGAATGATGGTAAACGACATGTACTTGAGTTTGGAATCATTCGACACACAATTCTATTCGAAGGGGCAAAGTTGTGCAAAATCGGATCCACCGATTACGAAGGATTGCTAAAATTGCACTCCGGCCCAAAGGAGAACACTTTGCCGGCACCATCTCTGGACCAGGTACTTAATAGGAAATTTGAAGACCAGAAAGGCTGATGGAAGTATGGAGAAACGAGTTTACGAACGAAGCCCAAAGGTGGAGTCGGTACGGTGATGTCGGTGCCACCGAAACGAGGCCTCTCACACCCTTTCCAGCCTGGTTCGTATTGTCTCGCACCATATGAAGAGTACACATCCGGTAAGTCCTATTGGACGTCACTAAAGCCTACTTAAAGTCCGACTACCATTCGACACTTCAAAAGCGTCAATTAGGTCCGCCTACAGGCCCAATGGGTGATCGCAAGCATCAAGGACGAAAACCAAGGCTTATGTTATCCTATTTCATTCCGTGTTTTATTCGAACTTTAAACGAAGAAGTGTTTTTCTATATCATTCCTGCTTAGTTTTTAGTTAAATAGCACCATAACAAGGTGCACCATGAAAAGTAAAAGTTCATCGTTCCGAGCTGCATTGTGTATTGTGCATGGTGGAAGTGCACCATACGAATCCGCGCACTGCATAGTGCAAATGAAATGTACTAATGTGGACCATGTGTGGTTAGTTGTTGAAGTGCATCATTCCAATGTATATGATTCATGGTGGAAGTTGAAGAGTTCATCTCATTAGTTCCAAAACAAGGTTTAAAAGTCCTAGGCACCTGAGACACCTCGCCAGCAGTTTACGAGAAGACCATCAATTTTGTGGAATCAAGGATCCAACTCAAGAATTTTGTAGAGGAGATCTCTTTGAAGGATACAAGGACGTCTCTAGCTTGGATCAATGAAGATAAATTTATCCTCTAAGAATTGGAGATCAAATGAGTGGCCCAGATTACGCACCATAGGATCGAGGTCCGCATCGAATCGATATCAATATCACCGTCACACTCAAGAACCAAGATTTCCAAGAACGAGATTCCGGTGCAAACTTTCTCTGCTTTATCTTTGGAGAAGACGAGTGGAATGATGGTAAAAGACATGTACTTGAGTTTGGAATCATTCGACACACAATTCTATTCGAAGGTGCAAAGTTGTTCAAAATCGGATCCTTTGATTTCGAAGGATTGCTAAAATTGCACTCCGACCCAAAGGAGAATAATTTGCGGCCACCATCTCTAGACCAGGTAATTAATAGGAAATTTGAAGACCAGAAAGGCAGATGGAAGCAGGGAGAAACGAGATTGGGAACGAAGGCCACTGGTGGAGACGTTACGGTGATGTCGGTGCCACCGAAACGACGCCTATCACACACTTTTAAGCCTCGGTTCGTATTGTCTCGCACCATATAAAGTGTACACATCCGGTAACACCTATGGGACGTCACTAAGGCAATGTTAAAGTCCGACTACTATTCGACACCTTAAAAAGGTTAATTAGGTCTGCCTACGGGCCCAATGAGTGATCGCAAGCATCTAGGACTAAAACCAAGGCTTATGTTATCCTATTGCATTCCGTGTTTTACTCAAACTTCAAAAGAAGAAGTGTTATTCTATATCATTCTTGCTTAGTTGTTATTCAAATTTCACCATACCAAGGTGCACCATGAAAAGTAAAAGTTCATCGTTCCGAGCTGCATTGTGTATTGTGCATGGTGGAAGTGTACCATACGAATCCGTGCACTGCATAATGCTAATGAAATGTACTAATGTGCACCATGTGTGGTTAGTTGTTGAAGTGCATCGTTCCAAGATATACGGTTCATGGTGGAAGTTGAAGAGTTCATCTCATTAGTTCCAAAACAAGGTTTAAAAGTCCTAGGCACCTTAGCCACCTCGCCGGCTTTTACGAGAAGACCATCAATTTTGTGGAATCGAGGATCCAACTCAAGAATTTTGTAGAGGAGATCTCTTTGAAGGATACAAGGACGTCTCTAGCTTGGATCAATGAAGATAAATTTATCCTCTAAGAATTGGAGATCAAATGAGTGGCCCGATTACGCACCATAGGATCGAGGTCCGCATCGAATCGCATCAATATCACCGTCACACTCAAGTACCAAGATTTCCAAGAACGAGATTCCGTGCAAACTTTCTCTCGCTTTATCTTTGGAGAAGAGGTGTGGAATGATGGTAAACGACATGTACTTGAGTTTGGAATCATTCGACACACAATTCTATTCGAAGGGGCAAAGTTGTGCAAAATCGGATCCACCGATTACGAAGGATTGCTAAAATTGCACTCCGGCCCAAAGGAGAACACTTTGCCGGCACCATCTCCGGACCAGGTACTTAATAGGCAATTTGAAGACCAGAAAGGCCGATGGAAGTATGGAGAAACGAGTTTAGGAACGAAGCCCAAAGGTGGAGTCGATACGGTGATGTCGGTGCCACCGAAACCTTTCCAGCCTGGTTCGTATTGTCTCGCACCATATGAAGAGTACACATCCGGTAACTCCTATTGGACGTCACTAAATTCTACTTAAAGTCTGACTACCATTCGACACTTCAAAAGCGTCAATTAGGTCCGCCTATAGGCCCAATGGGTGATCGCAAGCATCAAGGACGAAAACCAAGGCTTATGTTATCCTATTTCATTCCGTGTTTTATTCGAACTTTAAACGAAGAAGTGTTATTCTATATCATTCCTGCTTAGTTGTTAGTCAAATTGCACCATACCAAGGTCCACCATGAAAAGTAAAAGTTCATCGTTCCGAGCTGCATTGTGTATTGTGCATGGTGGAAGTGCACCATACGAATCCGCGCACTGCATAATGCAAATGAAATGTACTAATGTGCACCATGTGTGGTTAGTTGTTGAAGTGCATCATTCCAATGTATACGATTCATGGTGGAAATTGAAGAGTTCATCTCATTAGTTCCAAAACAAGGTTTAAAAGTCCTAGGCACCTGAGACACCTCGCCAGCAGTTTACGAGAAGACCATCAATTTTGTGGAATCAAGGATCCAACTCAAGAGTTTTGTAGAGGAGATCTCTTTGAAGGATACAAGGACGTCTCTAGCTTGGATCAATGAAGATAAATTTATCCTCTAAGAATTGGAGATCGAATGAGTGGCACAGATTACGCACCATAGGATCGAGGTCTGCATCGAATCGCATCAATATCATTTGTCACACTCAAGAACCAAGATTTCCAAGAACGAGATTCCAGGCAAAGTTTCTCTGCATTATCTTTGGAGAAGAGGTGTGGAATGATGGTAAAAGACATGTACTTGAGTTTGGAATCATTCGACACACAATTCTATTCGAAGGTGCAAAGTTGTTCAAAATCGGATCCATTGATTTCGAAGGATTGCTAAAATTGCACTCCGACCCAAAGGAGAATAATTTGCGGCCACCATCTCTAGACCAGGTAATTAATAGGAAATTTGAAGACCGAAAGGCCGATGGAAGCAGGGAGAAACGAGATTGGGAACGAAGGCCACTGGTGGAGACGTTACGGTGATGTCAGTGCCACCGAAACGACGCCTATCACACACTTTTAAGCCTGGTTCGTATTGTCTCGCACCATATAAAGAGTACACGTCCGGTAACACCTATGGGACGTCACTAAGGCAATGTTAAAGTCCGACTACTATTCGACACCTTAAAAAGGTTAATTAGGTCTGCCTACAGGCCCAATGAGTGATCGCAAGCATCTAGGACGAAAACCAAGGCTTATGTTATCCTATTGCATTCCGTGTTTTATACAAACTTCAAAAGAAGAAGTGTTATTCTATATCTTTCTTACTTAGTTGTTAGTCAAATTTCACCATACCAAGGTGCACCATGAAAAGTAAAAGTTCATCGTTCCGAGCTGCATTGTGTATTGTGCATGGTGGAAGTGCACCATACGAATCCGCGCACTGCATAATGCAAATGAAATGTACTAATGTGCACCATGTGTGGTTAGTTGTTGAAGTGCATCGTTCCAAGGTATACGGTTCATGGTGGAAGTTGAAGAGTTCATCTCATTAGTTTCAAAACAAGGTTTAAAAGTCCTAGGCACCTTAGCCACCTCGCCAGCAGTTTACGAGAAGACCATTAATTTTGTGGAATCAAGGATCGAACTGAAGAATTTTGTAGAGGAGATCTCTTTGAAGGATACAAGGACGTCTCTAGCATGGATCAATGAAGATAAATTTATCCTCTAAGAATTGGAGATCAAATGAGTGGCCCAGATTACGCACCATAGGATCGAGGTCCGCATCGAATTAGTATCAATATCACTGTCACACTCAAGAACCCAAATTTCCAAGAACGAGATTCCAGGCAAACTTTCTCTGCTTTATCTTTGGAGAAGAGGTGTGGAATGATGGTAAACGACATGTACTTGAGTTTGGAATCATTCGACACACAATTCTAGTCGAAGGGGCAAAGTTGTGCAAAATCGAATCCACCGATTACGAAGGATTGCTAAAATTGCACTCCGGCCCAAAGGAGAACACTTTGCTGGCACTATCTCTGGACCAGGTACTTAATAGGCAATTTGAAGACCAGAAAGGCCGATGGAAGCAGGGAGAAACGAGATTGGGAACGAAGGCCACTAGTGGAGACGTTACGGTGATGTCGGTGCCACCGAAACGACGCCTATCACACACTTTTAAGCCTGGTTCGTATTGTCTTGCACCATATAAAGAGTACATGTCCGGTAACACCTATAGGACGTCACTAAGGCAATGTTAAAGTCCGACTACTATTCGACACCTTAAAAAGGTTAATTAGGTCTGCCTACAAGCCCAATGAGTGATCGCAAGCATCTAGGACGAAAACCAAGGCTTATGTTATCCTATTTCATTTCGTGTTTTATTCGAACTTTAAACGAAGAAGTGTTATTCTATATCATTCCTGCTTAGTTGTTAGTCAAATTGCACCATACCAAGGTGCACCATGAAAAGTAAAAGTTCATTGTTCCGAGCTGCATTTTGTATTGTGCATGGTGGAAGTGCACCATACGAATCCGCGCACTGCATAATGCAAATGAAATGTACTAATGTGCACCATGTGTGGTTAGTTGTTGAAGTGCATCATTCCAATGTATACGATTCATGGTGGAAATTGAAGAGTTCATCTCATTAGTTCCAAAACAAGGCTTAAAAGTCCTAGGCACCTGAGACACCTCGCCAGCAGTTTACGAGAAGACCATCAATTTTGTGGAATCGAGGATCCAACTCAAGAATTTTGTAGAGGAGATCTCTTTTGAAGGATACAAGGACGTCTCTAGCTTGGATCAATAAAGATAAATTTATCCTCTAAGAATTGGAGATCGAATGAGTGGCACAGATTACGCATCATGGGATCGAGGTCTGCATCGAATCAGTATCAATATCACTGTCACACTCAAGAACCAAGATTTCCAAGAACGAGATTCCAGGCAAAGTTTCTCTGCATTATCTTTGGAGAAGAGGTGTGGAATGATGGTAAAAGACATGTACTTGAGTTTGGAATCATTCGACACACAATTCTATTCGAAGGTGCAAAGTTGTTCAAAATCGGATCCATTGATTTCGAAGGATTGCTAAAATTGCACTCCGACCCAAAGGAGAATAATTTGCGGGCACCATCTCTAGACCAGGTAATTAATAGGAAATTTGAAGACCAGAAAGGCCGATGGAAGCAGGGAGAAACGAGATTGGGAACGAAGGCCACTGGTGGAGACGTTACGGTGATGTCGGTGCCACCGAAACGACGCCTATCACACACTTTTAAGCCTGGTTCGTATTGTCTTGCACCATATAAAGAGTACACGTCGGGTAACACCTATGGGACGTCACTAAGGCAATGTTAAAGTCCGACTACTATTCGACACCTTAAAAAGGTTAATTAGGTCTGCCTACAGGCCCAATGAGTGATCGCAAGCATCTAGGACGAAAACCGAGGCTTATGTTATCCTATTTCATTCGAACTTTATATGAAGAAGTGTTATTCTATATCATTCTTGCTTAGTTGTTAGTCATATTGCACCATACCAAGATGCACCATGAAAAGTAAAAGTTCATCGTTCCGAGCTGCATTGTGTATTGTGCATAGAGGAAGTGAACCATACGAATCCGCGCAATGCATGATGCAAATGAAATGTACTGATGTGCACCATGTGTGTTTCATTGTGGAAATGCTTCGTTCCAAGGTATACGGTTCATGGTGGAAGTTGATGAGGTCATCTCATCAGTTCCTAATCAAGGTTTCAAAGTCCTAGGCACCCGAGACACCTCGCCAGCACTTTATGAGAGGACCATCAATTTTGTGGAATCAAGGATCCAACTAAAGAATTTTGTAGACGAGATCTGTTTGAAGGATACAAGGACGTCCCTAGCTTGGATAAATGAAGTTAAATTTATCCTCGATGAATTGGCGATCGAATGAGTGGCATATATTACGCACCACAGGATCGAGGTCGGCATCAACATTAGCATCAACATGACAATCGCACCCAAGAACCAAGATTCGCAAGAACGAGATTCATGGCCAACTTTTCCCATAGTATCTTTGTAGAAGATGTATGGAACGATGGTTAAAGACATATACTTGAGTTTGGAAGAATTTAACACACAATTCAATTCGAAGGTGTAATGTTGCTCAAAATCGGATCCACCGATTTCAAAGGATTGCTCAAACCGCACTCCGGCCCTAACGAGAACACGTTGTCGCCACCATCTCTGTACCAGGTACTTAATAGGGTATTTGAAGACTAGAAAGACCGATGCAAGGTCTTTCGTTTCGACCGGAGTGCGATATGGTGCAATTCTTCGAAATTGGTGAACACGATTTTGGGGAACTTCCCACCTTCGAATCCAATTATGCTCCGAATGATTCCAAACTCTAGAACAGTTCTCTTGTCATCATTCAACTCCTCTACTCCAAAGACAGTGCGAGAAAAGGTTGCCCGAACTCTCGTTCTTGCAAATCTTGATTCTTGGGTGCGACCGTGACGTTGATGATGATGAAGATGCCGGCGTCGATGCCGTGGTTCAAAATCCGTGCCAAGCGTTGGATCGCCAATTCTTCGAGGATGAATTTGTCTTCTTTGATCCATGGTAGGGACGTCCTTGTATACTTCTAAGAGATCTTCGCTACAAAATGCTTGAGTTGGATCCTTGATTATAAAAAATTGATGGTCTTCTCGTTCAGTGCCTTCGAGGGGTCTCGGGTGTCTACGACTATAAAACCTTGTTTAGGACCGCGGACATAACCTCGTCAACTTCCACCATGAACCATACGCTTACTTACGATGAACATCCACAATGAACCACATATGGTGCACATTAGTACATTACATTTACACTATGCGTTGTGCGGCTTTCCTATGGTTCACTTCCACCATGCGCCATGCAGCTTGGAATGGTGCACTTTTACTTTTCCCAGTGCCCCTTGGTATGGTGCAATTCTACTAACAACTAAGCAAGAAGGATCTAAAATAAGGCGACTTGATCTCCAAGTTTGAATAAAATACTAGATGATATCGGATAGCATAAGCCTAGTTTCGTCCTCGATGGTTGGGGCCAATTTGTAGCCTCGTAGGCTGGCCTAAGTGAGGCTTTTGAGTTGCCGATTGGTAGTCCGGCTTAAACCAGGCCTTATCGACGTCTCATAGGAGTTACTGAACGTGTGCTCTTCACATGGCACGAGAAAATATGAACCAGGCTCGAAAAGGTATGAGAGGCCTCGTTTGTTGGCAGTGGCATCACCGTAACAAGTCCACCTTTGGGATTCGTTCGCAAATTCCTTTCTTCTTGCTTCCATCGTCCTTGCTGATCTTCAAATAGCCCATTACTCACCTGGCCCAGTGATGCTGCGGGCAAAGTCTTTCGTTTTAACCGGAGTGCGATATGGTGCAATCCTTCGAAATTGGTGAACACGATTTTGGGGAACTTCCCACCTTCGAATCCAATTACGCTCCGAATGATTCCAAACTCTAGAATAGGTCTCTTGTCATTATTCAACACCTCTACTCCAAAGACAGTGCGACAAAAGGTTGCCCGAACTCTCGTTCTTGAAAATCTTGAGTCTTGGGTGCGACCGTGACGTTGATGATGATGAAGATGCCGGCGTCGATGTCGTGGTTCAAAATCCGTGCCACTCGTTGGATCGCCAATTCTTCGAGGATGCATTTGTCTTCTTTGATCCATGGTAGGGACGTCCTTGTATACTTCTAACAGATCTTCGCTGCAAAATGCTTGAGTTGGATCCTTGATTATAAAAAATTGATGGTGTTCTCGTTGAGTGCCTTCGAGGGGTCTCGGGTGTCTACGACTTTAAAACCTTGTTTAGAACCGCGGACATAACCTCGTCAACTTCCACCCCGAACCATATGCTTACTTACGATGAACATCCACAATGAACCACATATGGTGCACATTAGTACATTACATTTACACTATGCATTGTGCGGCTTCCTATGGTTCACTTCCGCAATGCGCCATGCGGCTTGGAATGGTGCACTTTTACTTTTCCCAGTGCCCCTTGGTATGGTGCAATTCTACTAACAACTAAGCAAGAAGGATCTAAAATAAGGCGACTTGATCTTCAAGTTTGAATAAAATACTAGATGATATCGGATAGCATAAGCCTAGGTTTCGTCCTTGATGGTTGGGGCCAATTTGTAGCCTCGTAGGCTGGTCTAAGTGAGGCTTTTGAGTTGCCGATTGGTAGTCTGGCTTAAACCAAGCCTTATCGACGTCTCATAGGAGTTACTGAACGTGTGCTCTTCATATGGCACGAGAAAAGATGAACCAGGCTCGAAAAGGTGTGAGAGGCCTCGTTCGTTGGCACTGGCATCACCGTAACAAGTCCACCTTTGGGATTCGTTCGCAAATTCCTTTCTCCCTGCTTCCATCGTCCTTGCTGATCTTCAAATAGCCCATTACTCACCTGGCCCAGTGATGCTGCGGGCAAAGTCTTTCGTTTTAACCGGAGTGCGATATGGTGCAATCCGTCGAAATTGGTGAACAAGATTTTGGGGAACTTCCCACCTTCGAATCCAATTACGCTTTGAATGATTCCAAACTCTAGAACATGTGTCTTGTCATCATTCAACACCTCTACTCCAAAGACAGTGCAAGAAAAGGTTGCCCGAACTCTCGTTCTTGAAAATCTTGAGTCTTGGGTTCGACCGTGACTTCGATGATGATGAAGATGCCGGCGTCGATGCCGTGGTTCAAAATCCGTGCCACTCATTGGATCGCCAATTCTTTGAGGATGCATTTGTCTTCTTTGATCCATGGTAGGGACGTCCTTGTATACTTCTAAGAGATCTTCGCCGCAAAATGCTTGAGTTGGATCCTTGATTATAAAAAATTGATGGTCTTCTCGTTCGGTGCTTTCGAGGGGTCTCGGGTGTCTACGACTTTAAAACCTTGTTTAGGAACTGCGGACATAACCTCGTCAACTTCCACCATGAACCATACGCTTACTTACGATGAACATCCACAATGAACCACATATGGTGCACATTAGTACATTACATTTACACTATGCATTGTGCAGCTTCCTATGGTTCACTTCCGCCATGCGCCATGCAGCTTGGAATGGTGCACTTTTACTTTTCCCAATGCCCCTTGGTATGGTGCAATTCTACTAACAACTAAGCAAGAAGGATCTAAAATAAGGCGACTTGATCTCCAAGTTTGAATAAAATACTAGATGATATCTGATAGCATAAGCCTAGGTTTTGTCCTTGATGGTTGGGGCCAATTTGTAGCCTCGTAGGCTGGCCTATGTGAGGCTTTTGAGTTGCCGATTGGTAGTCTGTCTTAAACCAGGCCTTATCGACATCTCATAGGAGTTACTGAACGTGTGCTCTTCATATGGCACGAGAAAATATGAACCAGGCTCGAAAAGGTGTGAGAGGCCTCGTTCGTTGGCACTGGTATCACCGTAACAAGTCCACCTGTGGGAATAGTTCCCAAACTCCATTCTCCCTACTTCGATCGACCTTGCTGGTTTTCAAATAGCCCATTACGCACCTGGTTAAGAGATGGTGCGGGCAAAGTCTTTCATTTCGACCGGAGTGCGATATGGTGCAATCCTTCGAAATTGGTGAACACGATTTGGGGAACTTCCCACCTTCGAATCCAATTACGCTTTGAATGATTCCAAACTCTAGAACATGTCTCTTGTCAACATTCAACACCTCTACTCCAAAGACAGTGCAAGAAAAGGTTGCCCGAACTCTCGTTCTTGAAAATCTTGAGTCATGGGCGCGACCGTGACGTTGATGATGATGAAGATGCCGGCGTCGATGTCGTGGTTCAAAATCCGTGCCACTCGTTGGATCGCCAATTCTTCGAGGATGCATGTGTCTTCTTTGATCCATGGTAGGGACGTCCTTGTATACTTCTAAGAGATCTTCGCTGCAAAATGCTTGAGTTGGATCCTTGATTATAAAAAATTGATGGTCTTCTCGTTCAGTGCTTTCGAGGGGTCTCGGGTGTCTACGACTTTAAAACCTTGTTTAGGAACCGCGGACATAACCTCGTCAACTTCCACCATGAACCATACGCTTACTTACGATGAACATCCACAATGAACCACATATGGTGCACATTAGTACATTACATTTACACTATGCATTGCGCGGCTTCCTATGGTTCACTTCCGCCATGCGCCATGCGGCTTGGAATGGTGCACTTTTACTTTTCCCAAGTGCCCCTTGGTATGGTGCAATTCTACTAACAACTAAGCAAGAAGGATCTAAAATAAGGCGACTTGATCTCCAAGTTTGAATAAAATACTAGATGATATCTGATAGCATAAGCCTAGGTTTTGTCCTTGATGGTTGGGGCCAATTTGTAGCCTCGTAGGCTGGCCTATGTGAGGCTTTTGAGTTGCCGATTGGTAGTCTGGCTTAAACCAGGCCTTATCGACGTCTCATAGGAGTTACTGAACGTGTGCTCTTCATATGGCACGAGAAAAGATGAACCAGGCTCGAAAAGGTGTGAGAGGCCTCGTTCGTTGGCACCGGCATCACCGTAACAAGTCCACCTTTGGGATTCGTTCGCAAATTCCTTTCTTCTTGCTTCCATCGTCCTTGCTGATCTTCAAATAGCCCATTACTCACCTGGCCCAGTGATGCTGCGGGCAAAGTCTTTCGTTTTAACCGGAGTGCGATATGGTGCAATCCGTCGAAATTGGTGAACAAGATTTTGGGGAACTTCCCACCTTCGAATCCAATTACGCTTTGAATGATTCCAAACTCTAGAACATGTGTCTTGTCATCATTCAACACCTCTACTCCAAAGACAGTGCAAGAAAAGGTTGCCCGAACTCTCGTTCTTGAAAATCTTGAGTCTTGGGTTCGACCGTGACTTCGATGATGATGAAGATGCCGGCGTCGATGCCGTGGTTCAAAATCCGTGCCACTCATTGGATCGCCAATTCTTTGAGGATGCATTTGTCTTCTTTGATCCATGGTAGGGACGTCCTTGTATACTTCTAAGAGATCTTCGCTGCAAAATGCTTGAGTTGGATCCTTGATTATAAAAAATTGATGGTCTTCTCGTTTAGTGCTTTCGAGGGGTCTCGGGTGTCTACGACTTTAAAACCTTGTTTAGGAACCGCGGACATAACCTCGTCAACTTCCACCATGAACCATACGCTTACTTACGATGAACATCCACAATGAACCACATATGGTGCACATTAGTACATTACATTTACACTATGCATTGTGCAGCTTCCTATGGTTCACTTCCGCCATGCGCCATGCGGCTTGGAATGGTGCACTTTTACTTTTCCCAAGTGCCCCTTGGTATGGTGCAATTCTACTAACAACTAAGCAAGAAGGATCTAAAATAAGGCGACTTGATCTCCAAGTTTGAATAAAATACTAGATGATATCTGATAGCATAAGCCTAGGTTTTGTCCTTGATGGTTGGGGCCAATTTGTAGCCTCGTAGGCTGGCCTATGTGAGGCTTTTGAGTTGCCGATTGGTAGTCTGTCTTAAACCAGGCCTTATCGACGTCTCATAGGAGTTACTGAACGTGTGCTCTTCATATGGCACGAGAAAATATGAACCAGGCTCGAAAAGGTGTGAGAGGCCTCGTTCGTTGGCACCGGTATCACCGTAACAAGTCCACCTTTGGGAATAGTTCCCAAACTCCATTCTCCCTACTTCGATCGACCTTGCTGGTTTTCAAATAGCCCATTACGCACCCGGTTAAGAGATGGTGCGGGCAAAGTCTTTCATTTCGACCGGAGTGCGATATGGTGCAATCCTTCGAAATTGGTGAACACGATTTGGGGAACTTCCCACCTTCGAATCCAATTACGCTTTGAATGATTCCAAACTCTAGAACATGTCTCTTGTCAACATTCAACACCTCTACTCCAAAGACAAGGCAAGAAAAGGTTGCCCGAACTCTCGTTCTTGAAAATCTTGAGTCATGGGCGCGACCGTGACGTTGATGATGATGAAGATGCCGGCGTCGATGTCGTGGTTCAAAATCCGTGCCACTCGTTGGATCGCCAATTCTTCGAGGATGCATGTGTCTTCTTTGATCCATGGTAGGGACGTCCTTGTATACTTCTAAGAGATCTTCGCCGCAAAATGCTTGAGTTGGATCCTTGATTATAAAAAATTGATGGTCTTCTCGTTCCGTGCTTTCGAGGGGTCTCGGTGTCTACGACTTTAAAACCTTGTTTAGGAACCGCGGACATAACCTCGTCAACTTCCACCATGAACCATACGCTTACTTACGATGAACATCCACAATGAACCACATATGGTGCACATTAGTACATTACATTTACACTATGCATTGTGCAGCTTCCTATGGTTCACTTCCGCCATGCGCCATGCGGCTTGGAATGGTGCACTTTTACTTTTCCTGCCCCTTGGTATGGTGCAATTCTACTAACAACTAAGCAAGAAGGATCTAAAATAAGGCGACTTGATCTCCAAGTTTGAATAAAATACTAGATGATATCTGATAGCATAAGCCTAGGTTTTGTCCTTGATGGTTGGGGCCAATTTGTAGCCTCGTAGGCTGGCCTATGTGAGGCTTTTGAGTTGCCGATTGGTAGTCTGGCTTAAACCAGGCCTTATCGACGTCTCATAGGAGTTACTGAACGTGTGCTCTTCATATGGCACGAGAAAATATGAACCAGGCTCGAAAAGGTGTGAGAGGCCTCGTTCGTTGGCACCGGCATCACCGTAACAAGTCCACCTTTGGGATTCGTTCGCCAATTCCTTTCTCCCCGCTTCCATCGTCCTTGCCGATCTTCAAACAGCCCATTACTCACCTGGCCCAGTGATGCTGCGGGCAAAGTCTTTCGTTTAACCGGAGTGCGATATGGTGCAATCCTTCGAAATTGGTGAACACGATTTGGGGAACTTCCCACCTTCGAATCCAATTACGCTTTGAATGATTGCAAACTCTAGAACATGTCTCTTGTCAACATTCAACACCTCTACTCCAAAGACAAGGCAAGAAAAGGTTGCCCGAACTCTCGTTCTTGAAAATCTTGAGTCATGGGCGCGACCGTGACGTTGATGATGATGAAGATGCCGGCGTCGATGTCGTGGTTCAAAATCCGTGCCACTCGTTGGATCGCCAATTCTTCGAGGATGCATGTGTCTTCTTTGATCCATGGTAGGGACGTCCTTGTATACTTCTAAGAGATCTTCGCCGCAAAATGCTTGAGTTGGATCCTTGATTATAAAAAATTGATGGTCTTCTCGTTCCGTGCTTTCGAGGGGTCTCGGTGTCTACGACTTTAAAACCTTGTTTAGGAACCGCGGACATAACCTCGTCAACTTCCACCATGAACCATACGCTTACTTACGATGAACATCCACAATGAACCACATATGGTGCACATTAGTACATTACATTTACACTATGCATTGTGCAGCTTCCTATGGTTCACTTCCGCCATGCGCCATGCAGCTTGGAATGGTGCACTTTTACTTTTCCCAGTGCCCCTTGGTATGGTGCAATTCTACTAACAACTAAGCAAGAAGGATCTAAAATAAGGCGACTTGATCTCCAAGTTTGAATAAAATACTAGATGATATCTGATAGCATAAGCCTAGGTTTTGTCCTTGATGGTTGGGGCCAATTTGTAGCCTCGTAGGCTGGCCTATGTGAGGCTTTTGAGTTGCCGATTGGTAGTCTGGCTTAAACCAGGCCTTATCGACGTCTCATAGGAGTTACTGAACGTGTGCTCTTCAAATGGCACGAGAAAATATGAACCAGGCTCGAAAAGGTGTGAGAGGCCTCGTTCGTTGGCACTGGCATCACCGTAACAAGTCCACCTTTGGGATTCGTTCGCCAATTCCTTTCTCCCTGCTTCCATCGTCCTTGCCGATCTTCAAATAGCCCATTACTCACCCGGCCCAGTGATGCCGCGGGCAAAGTCTTTCGTTTTAACCGGAGTGCGATATGGTGCAATCCGTCGAAATTGGTGAACACGATTTTGGGGAACTTCCCACCTTCGAATCCAATTACGCTTTGAATGATTCCAAACTCTAGAACATGTGTCTTGTCATCATTCAACACCTCTACTCCAAAGACAAGGCAAGAAAAGGTTGCCCGAACTCTCGTTCTTGAAAATCTTGAGTCTTGGGTGCGACCGTGACTTCGATGATGATGAAGATGCCGGCGTCGATGCCGTGGTTCAAAATCCGTGCCACTCGTTGGATCGCCAATTCTTCGAGGATGCATTTGTCTTCTTTGATCCATGGTAGGGACGTCCTTGTATACTTCTAAGAGATCTTCGCCGCAAAATGCTTGAGTTGGATCCTTGATTATAAAAAATTGATGGTCTTCTCGTTGAGTGCCTTCGAGGGGTCTCGGTGTCTACGACTTTAAAACCTTGTTTAGGAACCGCGGACATAACCTCGTCAACTTCCACCATGAACCATACGCTTACTTACGATGAACATCCACAATGAACCACATATGGTGCACATTAGTACATTACATTTACACTATGCATTGTGCAGCTTCCTATGGTTCACTTCCGCCATGCGCCATGCAGCTTGGAATGGTGCACTTTTACTTTTCCCAGTGCCCCTTGGTATGGTGCAATTCTACTAACAACTAAGCAAGAAGGATCTAAAATAAGGCGACTTGATCTCCAAGTTTGAATAAAATACTAGATGATATCTGATAGCATAAGCCTAGGTTTTGTCCTTGATGGTTGGGGCCAATTTGTAGCCTCGTAGGCTGGCCTATGTGAGGCTTTTGAGTTGCCGATTGGTAGTCTGGCTTAAACCAGGCCTTATCGACGTCTCATAGGAGTTACTGAACGTGTGCTCTTCAAATGGCACGAGAAAATATGAACCAGGCTCGAAAAGGTGTGAGAGGCCTCGTTCGTTGGCACTGGCATCACCGTAACAAGTCCACCTTTGGGATTCGTTCGCCAATTCCTTTCTCCCCGCTTCCATCGTCCTTGCCGATCTTCAAATAGCCCATTACTCACCCGGCCCAAGGATGCCGCGGGCAAAGTCTTTCGTTTAACCGGAGTGCGATATGGTGCAATCCTTCGAAATTGGTGAACACGATTTGGGGAACTTCCCACCTTCGAATCCAATTACGCTTTGAATGATTCCAAACTCTAGAACACGTCTATGGTCATCATTCAACACCTCTACTCCAAAGACAGTGCGAGAAAAGGTTGCCCAAACTCTCGTTCTTGCAAATCTTGAGTCTTGGGTGCGACCGTCACGTTGATGATGATGAAGATGCCGGCGTCGATGCCGTGGTTCAAAATCCGTGCCACTCGTTGGATCGCCAATTCTTCGAGGATGCATGTGTCTTCTTTGATCCATGGTAGGGAAGTCCTTGTATACTTCTAAGAGATCTTCGCTGCAAAATGCTTGAGTTGGATCCTTGATTATAAAAAATTGATGGTCTTCTCGTTGAGTGCTTTCGAGGGGTCTCGGTGTCTACGACTTTAAAACCTTGTTTAGGAACCGCGGACATAACCTCGTCAACTTCCACCATGAACCATACGCTTACTTACGATGAACATCCACAATGAACCACATATGGTGCACATTAGTACATTACATTTACACTATGCATTGTGCAGCTTCCTATGGTTCACTTCCGCCATGCGCCATGCAGCTTGGAATGGTGCACTTTTACTTTTCCCAGTGCCCCTTGGTATGGTGCAATTCTACTAACAACTAAGCAAGAAGGATCTAAAATAAGGCGACTTGATCTCCAAGTTTGAATAAAATACTAGATGATATCTGATAGCATAAGCCTAGGTTTTGTCCTTGATGGTTGGGGCCAATTTGTAGCCTCGTAGGCTGGCCTATGTGAGGCTTTTGAGTTGCCGATTGGTAGTCTGGCTTAAACCAGGCCTTATCGACGTCTCATAGGAGTTACTGAACGTGTGCTCTTCAAATGGCACGAGAAAATATGAACCAGGCTCGAAAAGGTGTGAGAGGCCTCGTTCGTTGGCACTGGCATCACCGTAACAAGTCCACCTTTGGGATTCGTTCGCCAATTCCTTTCTCCCCGCTTCCATCGTCCTTGCTGATCTTCAAATAGCCCATTACTCACCTGGCCCAGTGATGCTGCGGGCAAAGTCTTTCGTTTTAACCGGAGTGCGATATGGTGCAATCCTTCGAAATTGGTGAACACGATTTTGGGGAACTTCCCACCTTCGAATCCAATTACGCTTTGAATGATTCCAAACTCTAGAACATGTCTCTTGTCATCATTCAACACCTCTACTCCAAAGACAAGGCAAGAAAAGGTTGCCCGAACTCTCGTTCTTGAAAATCTTGAGTCATGGGCGCGATCGTGACGTTGATGATGATGAAGATGCCGGCGTTGATGTCGTGGTTCAAAATCCGTGCCACTCGTTGGATCGCCAATTCTTCGAGGATGCATTTGTCTTCTTTGATCCATGGTAGGGACGTCCTTGTATAGTTCTAAGAGATCTTCGCCGCAAAATGCTTGAGTTGGATCCTTGATTATAAAAAACTCGATGGTCTTCTCGTTGAGTGCCTTCGAGGGGTCTCGGTGTCTACGACTTTAAAACCTTGTTTAGGAACCGCGGACATAACCTCGTCAACTTCCACCATGAACCATACGCTTACTTACGATGAACATCCACAATGAACCACATATGGTGCACATTAGTACATTACATTTACACTATGCATTGTGCGGCTTCCCTATGGTTCACTTCCGCCATGCGCCATGCAGCTTGGAATGGTGCACTTTTACTTTTCCCAAGGCCCCTTGGTATGGTGCAACTCTACTAACAACTAAGCAAGAAGGATCTAAAATAAGGCGACTTGATCTCCAAGTTTGAATAAAATACTAGATGATATCGGATAGCATAAGCCTAGGTTTCGTCCTCGATGGTTGGGGCCAATTTGTAGCCTCGTAGGCTGGCCTAAGTGAGGCTTTTGAGTTGCCGATTGGTAGTCTGGCTTAAACCAGGCCTTATCGACGTCTCATAGGAGTTACCGAACGTGTGCTCTTCATATGGCACGAGAAAATATGAACCAGGCTCGAAAAGGTGTGAGAGGCCTCGTTCGTTGGCACCGGCATCACCGTAACAAGTCCACCTTTGGGATTCGTTCGCCAATTCCTTTCTCCCTCGCTTCCATCGTCCTTGCCGATCTTCAAACAGCCCATTACTCACCCGGCCCAGGATGCCGCGGGCAAAGTCTTTCGTTTTAACCGGAGTGCGATATGGTGCAATCCTTCGAAATTGGTGAACACGATTTTGGGGAACTTCCCACCTTCGAATCCAATTACGCTTTGAATGATTCCAAACTCTAGAACATGTCTCTTGTCATCATTCAACACCTCTACTCCAAAGACAAGGCAAGAAAAGGTTGCCCGAACTCTCGTTCTTGAAAATCTTGAGTCTTGGGTGCGACCGTGACGTTGACGATGATGAAGATGCCAGCGTCGATGTCGTGGTTCAAAATCCGTGCCACTCGTTGGATCGCCAATTCTTCGAGGATGCATTTGTCTTCTTTGATCCATGGTAGGGACGTCCTTGTATACTTCTAAGAGATCTTCGCCGCAAAATGCTTGAGTTGGATCCTTGATTATAAAAAATTGATGGTCTTCTCGTTGAGTGCCTTCGAGGGGTCTCGGGTGTCTACGACTTTAAAACCTTGTTTAGGAACCGCGGACATAACCTCGTCAACTTCCACCATGAACCATACGCTTACTTACGATGAACATCCACAATGAACCACATATGGTGCACATTAGTACATTACATTTACACTATGCATTGTGCGCCTTCCTATGGTTCACTTCCGCCATGCGCCATGCAGCTTGGAATGGTGCACTTTTACTTTTCCCAATGCCCCTTGGAATGGTGCAATTCTACAAACAACTAAGCAAGAAGGATCTAAAATAAGGCGACTTGATCTCCAAGTTTGAATAAAATACTAGATGATATCGGATAGCATAAGCCTAGGTTTCGTCCTCGATGGTTGGGGCCAATTTGTAGCCTCGTAGGCTGGCCTAAGTGAGGCTTTTGAGTTGCCGATTGGTAGTCTGGCTTAAACCAGGCCTTATCGACGTCTCATAGGAGTTACCGAACGTGTGCTCTTCATATGGCACGAGAAAATATGAACCAGGCTCGAAAAGGTGTGAGAGGCCTCGTTCGTTGGCACCGGCATCACCGTAACAAGTCCACCTTTGGGATTCGTTCGCCAATTCCTTTCTCCCCGCTTCCATCGTCCTTGCCGATCTTCAAACAGCCCATTACTCACCCGGCCCAAAGGATGCCGCGGGCAAAGTCTTTCGTTTTAACCGGAGTGCGATATGGTGCAATCCTTCGAAATTGGTGAACACGATTTTGGGGAACTTCCCACCTTCGAATCCAATTACGCTTTGAATGATTCCAAACTCTAGAACATGTCTCTTGTCATCATTCAACACCTCTACTCCAAAGACAAGGCAAGAAAAGGTTGCCCGAACTCTCGTTCTTGAAAATCTTGAGTCTTGGGTGCGACCGTGACGTTGATGATGATGAAGATGCCGGCGTCGATGCCGTGGTTCAAAATCCGTGCCACTCGTTGGATCGCCAATTCTTCGAGGATGCATTTGTCTTCTTTGATCCATGGTAGGGACGTCCTTGTATACTTCTAAGAGATCTTCGCCGCAAAATGCTTGAGTTGGATCCTTGATTATAAAAAACTGATGGTCTTCTCGTTGAGTGCCTTCGAGGGGTCTCGGTGTCTACGACTTTAAAACCTTGTTTAGGAACCGCGGACATAACCTCGTCAACTTCCACCATGAACCATACGCTTACTTACGATGAACATCCACAATGAACCACATATGGTGCACATTAGTACATTACATTTACACTATGCATTGTGCAGCTTCCTATGGTTCACTTCCGCCATGCGCCATGCAGCTTGGAATGGTGCACTTTTACTTTTCCTGCCCCTTGGAATGGTGCAATTCTACAAACAACTAAGCAAGAAGGATCTAAAATAAGGCGACTTGATCTCCAAGTTTGAATAAAATACTAGATGATATCGGATAGCATAAGCCTAGGTTTCGTCCTCGATGGTTGGGGCCAATTTGTAGCCTCGTAGGCTGGCCTAAGTGAGGCTTTTGAGTTGCCGATTGGTAGTCTGGCTTAAACCAGGCCTTATCGACGTCTCATAGGAGTTACCGAACGTGTGCTCTTCATATGGCACGAGAAAATATGAACCAGGCTCGAAAAGGTGTGAGAGGCCTCGTTCGTTGGCACCGGCATCACCGTAACAAGTCCACCTTTGGGATTCGTTCGCCAATTCCTTTCTCCCCGCTTCCATCGTCCTTGCCGATCTTCAAACAGCCCATTACTCACCCGGCCCAGTGATGCCGCGGCAAAGTCTTTCGTTTTAACCGGAGTGCGATATGGTGCAATCCTTCGAAATTGGTGAACACGATTTTGGGGAACTTCCCACCTTCGAATCCAATTACGCTTTGAATGATTCCAAACTCTAGAACATGTCTCTTGTCATCATTCAACACCTCTACTCCAAAGACAATGCAAGAAAAGGTTGCCCGAACTCTCGTTCTTGAAAATCTTGAGTCTTGGGTGCGACCGTGACGTTGATGATGATGAAGATGCCGGCGTCGATGCCGTGGTTCAAAATCCGTGCCACTCGTTGGATCGCCAATTCTTCGAGGATGCATTTGTCTTCTTTGATCCATGGTAGGGACGTCCTTGTATACTTCTAAGAGATCTTCGCCGCAAAATGCTTGAGTTGGATCCTTGATTATAAAAAATCGATGGTCTTCTCGTTGAGTGCCTTCGAGGGGTCTCGGTGTCTACGACTTTAAAACCTTGTTTAGGAACCGCGGACATAACCTCGTCAACTTCCACCATGAACCATACGCTTACTTACGATGAACATCCACAATGAACCACATATGGTGCACATTAGTACATTACATTTACACTATGCATTGTGCGGCTTCCTATGGTTCACTTCCGCCATGCGCCATGCAGCTTGGAATGGTGCACTTTTACTTTTCCCAAGGCCCCTTGGAATGGTGCAATTCTACAAACAACTAAGCAAGAAGGATCTAAAATAAGGCGACTTGATCTCCAAGTTTGAATAAAATACTAGATGATATCGGATAGCATAAGCCTAGGTTTCGTCCTCGATGGTTGGGGCCAATTTGTAGCCTCGTAGGCTGGCCTAAGTGAGGCTTTTGAGTTGCCGATTGGTAGTCTGGCTTAAACCAGGCCTTATCGACGTCTCATAGGAGTTACCGAACGTGTGCTCTTCATATGGCACGAGAAAATATGAACCAGGCTCGAAAAGGTGTGAGAGGCCTCGTTCGTTGGCACTGGCATCACCGTAACAAGTCCACCTTTGGGATTCGTTCGCCAATTCCTTTCTCCCCGCTTCCATCGTCCTTGCTGATCTTCAAACAGCCCATTACTCACCCGGCCCAAGATGCCGCGGGCAAAGTCTTTCGTTTTAACCGGAGTGCGATATGGTGCAATCCTTCGAAATTGGTGAACACGATTTTGGGGAACTTCCCACCTTCGAATCCAATTACGCTTTGAATGATTCCAAACTCTAGAACATGTCTCTTGTCATCATTCAACACCTCTACTCCAAAGACAAGTGCAAGAAAAGGTTGCCCGAACTCTCGTTCTTGAAAATCTTGAGTCTTGGGTGCGACCGTGACGTTGATGATGATGAAGATGCCGGCGTCGATGCCGTGGTTCAAAATCCGTGCCACTCGTTGGATCGCCAATTCTTCGAGGATGCATTTGTCTTCTTTGATCCATGGTAGGGACGTCCTTGTATACTTCTAAGAGATCTTCGCCGCAAAATGCTTGAGTTGGATCCTTGATTATAAAAAACCGATGGTCTTCTCGTTGAGTGCCTTCGAGGGGTCTCGGGTGTCTACGACTTTAAAACCTTGTTTAGGAACCGCGGACATAACCTCGTCAACTTCCACCATGAACCATACGCTTACTTACGATGAACATCCACAATGAACCACATATGGTGCACATTAGTACATTACATTTACACTATGCATTGTGCGGCTTCCTATGGTTCACTTCCGCCATGCGCCATGCAGCTTGGAATGGTGCACTTTTACTTTTCCCAATGCCCCTTGGAATGGTGCAATTCTACAAACAACTAAGCAAGAAGGATCTAAAATAAGGCGACTTGATCTCCAAGTTTGAATAAAATACTAGATGATATCGGATAGCATAAGCCTAGGTTTCGTCCTCGATGGTTGGGGCCAATTTGTAGCCTCGTAGGCTGGCCTAAGTGAGGCTTTTGAGTTGCCGATTGGTAGTCTGGCTTAAACCAGGCCTTATCGACGTCTCATAGGAGTTACCGAACGTGTGCTCTTCATATGGCACGAGAAAATATGAACCGGGCTCGAAAAGGTGTGAGAGGCCTCGTTCGTTGGCACCGGCATCACCGTAACAAGTCCACCTTTGGGATTCGTTCGCCAATTCCTTTCTCCTCGCTTCCATCGTCCTTGCTGATCTTCAAACAGCCCATTACTCACCCGGCCCGGTGATGCCGCGGGCAAAGTCTTTCGTTTTAACCGGAGTGCGATATGGTGCAATCCTTCGAAATTGGTGAACACGATTTTGGGGAACTTCCCACCTTCGAATCCAATTACGCTTTGAATGATTCCAAACTCTAGAACATGTCTCTTGTCATCATTCAACACCTCTACTCCAAAGACAAGTGCAAGAAAAGGTTGCCCGAACTCTCGTTCTTGAAAATCTTGAGTCTTGGGTGCGACCGTGACGTTGATGATGATGAAGATGCCGGCGTCGATGCCGTGGTTCAAAATCCGTGCCACTCGTTGGATCGCCAATTCTTCGAGGATGCATTTGTCTTCTTTGATCCATGGTAGGGACGTCCTTGTATACTTCTAAGAGATCTTCGCCGCAAAATGCTTGAGTTGGATCCTTGATTATAAAAAATTGATGGTCTTCTCGTTGAGTGCCTTCGAGGGGTCTCGGGTGTCTACGACTTTAAAACCTTGTTTAGGAACCGCGGACATAACCTCGTCAACTTCCACCATGAACCATACGCTTACTTACGATGAACATCCACAATGAACCACATATGGTGCACATTAGTACATTACATTTACACTATGCATTGTGCGGCTTCCTATGGTTCACTTCCGCCATGCGCCATGCGGCTTGGAATGGTGCACTTTTACTTTTCCCGGTGCCCCTTGGTATGGTGCAATTCTACAAACAACTAAGCAAGAAGGATCTAAAATAAGGCGACTTGATCTCCAAGTTTGAATAAAATACTAGATGATATCGGATAGCATAAGCCTAGGTTTCGTCCTTGATGGTTGGGGCCAATTTGTAGCCTCGTAGGCTGGCCTAAGTGAGGCTTTTGAGTTGCCGATTGGTAGTCTGGCTTAAACCAGGCCTTATCGACGTCTCATAGGAGTTACTGAACGTGTGCTCTTCATATGGCACGAGAAAATATGAACCGGGCTCGAAAAGGTGTGAGAGGCCTCGTTCGTTGGCACTGGCATCACCGTAACAAGTCCACCTTTGGGATTCGTTCGCCAATTCCTTTCTCCCTGCTTCCATCGTCCTTGCTGATCTTCAAACAGCCCATTACTCACCTGGCCCAGTGATGCTTTGCGGGCAAAGTCTTTCGTTTTAACCGGAGTGCGATATGGTGCAATCCTTCGAAATTGGTGAACACGATTTTGGGGAACTTCCCACCTTCGAATCCAATTACGCTTTGAATGATTCCAAACTCTAGAACATGTCTCTTGTCATCATTCAACACCTCTACTCCAAAGACGAGTGCAAGAAAAGGTTGCCCGAACTCTCGTTCTTGAAAATCTTGAGTCTTGGGTGCGACCGTGACGTTGATGATGATGAAGATGCCGGCGTCGATGCCGTGGTTCAAAATCCGTGCCACTCGTTGGATCGCCAATTCTTCGAGGATGCATTTGTCTTCTTTGATCCATGGTAGGGACGTCCTTGTATACTTCTAAGAGATCTTCGCTGCAAAATGCTTGAGTTGGATCCTTGATTATAAAAACCTGATGGTCTTCTCGTTGAGTGCCTTCGAGGGGTCTCGGGTGTCTACGACTTTAAAACCTTGTTTAGGAACCGCGGACATAACCTCGTCAACTTCCACCATGAACCATACGCTTACTTACGATGAACATCCACAATGAACCACATATGGTGCACATTAGTACATTACATTTACACTATGCATTGTGCGGCTTCCTATGGTTCACTTCCGCCATGCGCCATGCAGCTTGGAATGGTGCACTTTTACTTTTCCCGGTGCCCCTTGGAATGGTGCAATTCTACAAACAACTAAGCAAGAAGGATCTAAAATAAGGCGACTTGATCTCCAAGTTTGAATAAAATACTAGATGATATCGGATAGCATAAGCCTAGGTTTCGTCCTCGATGGTTGGGGCCAATTTGTAGCCTCGTAGGCTGGCCTAAGTGAGGCTTTTGAGTTGCCGATTGGTAGTCTGGCTTAAACCAGGCCTTATCGACGTCTCATAGGAGTTACTGAACGTGTGCTCTTCATATGGCACGAGAAAATATGAACCGAGGCTCGAAAAGGTGTGAGAGGCCTCGTTCGTTGGCACTGGCATCACCGTAACAAGTCCACCTTTGGGATTCGTTCGCCAATTCCTTTCTCCCAGCTTCCATCGTCCTTGCTGATCTTCAAACGGCCCATTACTCACCTGGCCCAGTGATGCTGCGGGCAAAGTCTTTCGTTTAACCGGAGTGCGATATGGTGCAATCCTTCGAAATTGGTGAACACGATTTGGGGAACTTCCCACCTTCGAATCCAATTACGCTTTGAATGATTCCAAACTCTAGAACATGTCTCTTGTCATCATTCAACACCTCTACTCCAAAGACGAGTGCAAGAAAAGGTTGCCCGAACTCTCGTTCTTGAAAATCTTGAGTCATGGGCGCGACCGTGACGTTGATGATGATGAAGATGCCAGCGTCGATGTCGTGGTTCAAAATCCGTGCCACTCGTTGGATCGCCAATTCTTCGAGGATGCATTTGTCTTCTTTGATCCATGGTAGGGACGTCCTTGTATACTTCTAAGAGATCTTCGCTGCAAAATGCTTGAGTTGGATCCTTGATTATAAAAAATTGATGGTCTTCTCGTTCAGTGCTTTCGAGGGGTCTCGGGTGTCTACGACTTTAAAACCTTGTTTAGGAACCGCGGACATAACCTCGTCAACTTCCACCATGAACCATACGCTTACTTACGATGAACATCCACAATGAACCACATATGGTGCACATTAGTACATTACATTTACACTATGCATTGTGCGGCTTCCTATGGTTCACTTCCGCCATGCGCCATGCGGCTTGGAATGGTGCACTTTTACTTTTCCCGGTGCCCCTTGGTATGGTGCAACTCTACTAACAACTAAGCAAGAAGGATCTAAAATAAGGCGACTTGATCTCCAAGTTTGAATAAAATACTAGATGATATCTGATAGCATAAGCCTAGGTTTTGTCCTTGATGGTTGGGGCCAATTTGTAGCCTCGTAGGCTGGCCTATGTGAGGCTTTTGAGTTGCCGATTGGTAGTCTGGCTTAAACCAGGCCTTATCGACGTCTCATAGGAGTTACTGAACGTGTGCTCTTCATATGGCACGAGAAAATATGAACCAGGCTCGAAAAGGTGTGAGAGGCCTCGTTCGTTGGCACTGGCATCACCGTAACAAGTCCACCTTTGGGATTCGTTCGCCAATTCCTTTCTCCCTGCTTCCATCGTCCTTGCTGATCTTCAAACAGCCCATTACTCACCCGGCCCGGTGATGCGGGGCAAAGTCTTTCGTTTTAACCGGAGTGCGATATGGTGCAATCCTTCGAAATTGGTGAACACGATTTTGGGGAACTTCCCACCTTCGAATCCAATTACGCTTTGAATGATTCCAAACTCTAGAACATGTCTCTGGTCATCATTCAACACCTCTACTCCAAAGATAGTGCAAGAAAAGGTTGCCCGAACTCTCGTTCTTGAAAATCTTGAGTCTTGGGTGCGACCGTGACGTTGATGATGATGAAGATGCCGGCGTCGATGCCGTGGTTCAAAATCCGTGCCACTCGTTGGATCGCCAATTCTTCGAGGATGCATTTGTCTTCTTTGATCCATGGTAGGGACGTCCTTGTATACTTCTAAGAGATCTTCGCCGCAAAATGCTTGAGTTGGATCCTTGATTATAAAAAATTGATGGTCTTCTCGTTGAGTGCCTTCGAGGGGTCTCGGGTGTCTACGACTTTAAAACCTTGTTTAGGAACCGCGGACATAACCTCGTCAACTTCCACCATGAACCATACGCTTACTTACGATGAACATCCACAATGAACCACATATGGTGCACATTAGTACATTACATTTACACTATGCATTGTGCGGCTTCCTATGGTTCACTTCCGCCATGCGCCATGCGGCTTGGAATGGTGCACTTTTACTTTTCCCGGTGCCCCTTGGAATGGTGCAATTCTACAAACAACTAAGCAAGAAGGATCTAAAATAAGGCGACTTGATCTCCAAGTTTGAATAAAATACTAGATGATATCGGATAGCATAAGCCTAGGTTTCGTCCTCGATGGTTGGGGCCAATTTGTAGCCTCGTAGGCTGGCCTAAGTGAGGCTTTTGAGTTGCCGATTGGTAGTCTGGCTTAAACCAGGCCTTATCGACGTCTCATAGGAGTTACTGAACGTGTGCTCTTCATATGGCACGAGAAAATATGAACCGGGCTCGAAAAGGTGTGAGAGGCCTCGTTCGTTGGCACTGGCATCACCGTAACAAGTCCACCTTTGGGATTCGTTCGCCAATTCCTTTCTCCCTGCTTCCATCGTCCTTGCTGATCTTCAAACAGCCCATTACTCACCTGGCCCAGTGATGCTGCGGGCAAAGTCTTTCGTTTAACCGGAGTGCGATATGGTGCAATCCTTCGAAATTGGTGAACACGATTTGGGGAACTTCCCACCTTCGAATCCAATTACGCTTTGAATGATTCCAAACTCTAGAACATGTCTCTTGTCATCATTCAACACCTCTACTCCAAAGACAAGGCAAGAAAAGGTTGCCCGAACTCTCGTTCTTGAAAATCTTGAGTCATGGGCGCGACCGTGACGTTGATGATGATGAAGATGCCGGCGTCGATGTCGTGGTTCAAAATCCGTGCCACTCGTTGGATCGCCAATTCTTCGAGGATGCATTTGTCTTCTTTGATCCATGGTAGGGACGTCCTTGTATACTTCTAAGAGATCTTCGCTGCAAAATGCTTGAGTTGGATCCTTGATTATAAAAAATTGATGGTCTTCTCGTTCAGTGCTTTCGAGGGGTCTCGGGTGTCTACGACTTTAAAACCTTGTTTAGGAACCGCGGACATAACCTCGTCAACTTCCACCATGAACCATACGCTTACTTACGATGAACATCCACAATGAACCACATATGGTGCACATTAGTACATTACATTTACACTATGCATTGTGCAGCTTCCTATGGTTCACTTCCGCCATGCGCCATGCAGCTTGGAATGGTGCACTTTTACTTTTCCCAGTGCCCCTTGGTATGGTGCAACTCTACTAACAACTAAGCAAGAAGGATCTAAAATAAGGCGACTTGATCTCCAAGTTTGAATAAAATACTAGATGATATCTGATAGCATAAGCCTAGGTTTTGTCCTTGATGGTTGGGGCCAATTTGTAGCCTCGTAGGCTGGCCTATGTGAGGCTTTTGAGTTGCCGATTGGTAGTCTGGCTTAAACCAGGCCTTATCGACGTCTCATAGGAGTTACTGAACGTGTGCTCTTCATATGGCATGAGAAAATATGAACCAGGCTCGAAAAGGTGTGAGAGGCCTCGTTCGTTGGCATTGGCATCACCGTAACAAGTCCACCTTTGGGATTCGTTCGCCAATTCCTTTCTCCCCGCTTCCATCGTCCTTGCTGATCTTCAAACGGCCCATTACTCACCTGGCCCAGTGATGCTGCGGGCAAAGTCTTTCGTTTTAACCGGAGTGCGATATGGTGCAATCCTTCGAAATTGGTGAACACGATTTTGGGGAACTTCCCACCTTCGAATCCAATTACGCTTTGAATGATTCCAAACTCTAGAACATGTCTCTTGTCATCATTCAACACCTCTACTCCAAAGACAGTGCAAGAAAAGGTTGCCCGAACTCTCGTTCTTGAAAATCTTGAGTCTTGGGTGCGACCGTGACGTTGATGATGATGAAGATGCCGGCGTCGATGCCGTGGTTCAAAATCCGTGCCACTCGTTGGATCGCCAATTCTTCGAGGATGCATTTGTCTTCTTTGATCCATGGTAGGGACGTCCTTGTATACTTCTAAGAGATCTTCGCTGCAAAATGCTTGAGTTGGATCCTTGATTATAAAAAACTGATGGTCTTCTCGTTGAGTGCCTTCGAGGGGTCTCGGGTGTCTACGACTTTAAAACCTTGTTTAGGAACCGCGGACATAACCTCGTCAACTTCCACCATGAACCATACGCTTACTTACGATGAACATCCACAATGAACCACATATGGTGCACATTAGTACATTACATTTACACTATGCATTGTGCGGCTTCCTATGGTTCACTTCCGCCATGCGCCATGCGGCTTGGAATGGTGCACTTTTACTTTTCCCGGTGCCCCTTGGAATGGTGCAATTCTACAAACAACTAAGCAAGAAGGATCTAAAATAAGGCGACTTGATCTCCAAGTTTGAATAAAATACTAGATGATATCGGATAGCATAAGCCTAGGTTTCGTCCTCGATGGTTGGGGCCAATTTGTAGCCTCGTAGGCTGGCCTAAGTGAGGCTTTTGAGTTGCCGATTGGTAGTCTGGCTTAAACCAGGCCTTATCGACGTCTCATAGGAGTTACCGAACGTGTGCTCTTCATATGGCACGAGAAAATATGAACCGAGCTCGAAAAGGTGTGAGAGGCCTCGTTCGTTGGCACCGGCATCACCGTAACAAGTCCACCTTTGGGATTCGTTCGCCAATTCCTTTCTCCCCGCTTCCATCGTCCTTGCTGATCTTCAAATAGCCCATTACTCACCCGGCCCGGTGATGCTTGCGGGCAAAGTCTTTCGTTTTAACCGGAGTGCGATATGGTGCAATCCTTCGAAATTGGTGAACACGATTTTGGGGAACTTCCCACCTTCGAATCCAATTACGCTTTGAATGATTCCAAACTCTAGAACATGTCTCTTGTCATCATTCAACACCTCTACTCCAAAGACAGTGCAAGAAAAGGTTGCCCAAACTCTCGTTCTTGAAAATCTTGAGTCATGGGCGCGACCGTGACGTTGATGATGATGAAGATGCCAGCGTCGATGTCGTGGTTCAAAATCCGTGCCACTCGTTGGATCGCCAATTCTTCGAGGATGCATTTGTCTTCTTTGATCCATGGTAGGGACGTCCTTGTATACTTCTAAGAGATCTTCGCTGCAAAATGCTTGAGTTGGATCCTTGATTATAAAAAATTGATGGTCTTCTCGTTCAGTGCTTTCGAGGGGTCTCGGGTGTCTACGACTTTAAAACCTTGTTTAGGAACTGCGGACATAACCTCGTCAACTTCCACCATGAACCATACGCTTACTTACGATGAACATCCACAATGAACCACATATGGTGCACATTAGTACATTACATTTACACTATGCATTGTGCAGCTTCCTATGGTTCACTTCCGCCATGCGCCATGCAGCTTGGAATGGTGCACTTTTACTTTTCCCAGTGCCCCTTGGTATGGTGCAACTCTACTAACAACTAAGCAAGAAGGATCTAAAATAAGGCGACTTGATCTCCAAGTTTGAATAAAATACTAGATGATATCTGATAGCATAAGCCTAGGTTTTGTCCTTGATGGTTGGGGCCAATTTGTAGCCTCGTAGGCTGGCCTATGTGAGGCTTTTGAGTTGCCGATTGGTAGTCGGCTTAAACCAGGCCTTATCGACGTCTCATAGGAGTTACCGAACGTGTGCTCTTCATATGGCATGAGAAAATATGAACCGAGGCTCGAAAAGGTGTGAGAGGCCTCGTTCGTTGGCACTGGCATCACCGTAACAAGTCCACCTTTGGGATTCGTTCGCCAATTCCTTTCTCCCTGCTTCCATCGTCCTTGCTGATCTTCAAACAGCCCATTACTCACCTGGCCCAGTGATGCTGCGGGCAAAGTCTTTCGTTTTAACCGGAGTGCGATATGGTGCAATCCTTCGAAATTGGTGAACACGATTTTGGGGAACTTCCCACCTTCGAATCCAATTACGCTTTGAATGATTCCAAACTCTAGAACATGTCTCTTGTCATCATTCAACACCTCTACTCCAAAGACAATGCAAGAAAAGGTTGCCCAAACTCTCGTTCTTGAAAATCTTGAGTCTTGGGTGCGACCGTGACGTTGATGATGATGAAGATGCCGGCGTCGATGCCGTGGTTCAAAATCCGTGCCACTCGTTGGATCGCCAATTCTTCGAGGATGCATTTGTCTTCTTTGATCCATGGTAGGGACGTCCTTGTATACTTCTAAGAGATCTTCGCCGCAAAATGCTTGAGTTGGATCCTTGATTATAAAAAACCGATGGTCTTCTCGTTGAGTGCCTTCGAGGGGTCTCGGGTGTCTACGACTTTAAAACCTTGTTTAGGAACCGCGGACATAACCTCGTCAACTTCCACCATGAACCATACGCTTACTTACGATGAACATCCACAATGAACCACATATGGTGCACATTAGTACATTACATTTACACTATGCATTGTGCGGCTTCCTATGGTTCACTTCCGCCATGCGCCATGCGGCTTGGAATGGTGCACTTTTACTTTTCCCGGTGCCCCTTGGTATGGTGCAATTCTACTAACAACTAAGCAAGAAGGATCTAAAATAAGGCGACTTGATCTCCAAGTTTGAATAAAATACTAGATGATATCGGATAGCATAAGCCTAGGTTTCGTCCTCGATGGTTGGGGCCAATTTGTAGCCTCGTAGGCTGGCCTAAGTGAGGCTTTTGAGTTGCCGATTGGTAGTCGGCTTAAACCAGGCCTTATCGACGTCTCATAGGAGTTACCGAACGTGTGCTCTTCATATGGCACGAGAAAATATGAACCGAGGCTCGAAAAGGTGTGAGAGGCCTCGTTCGTTGGCACCGGCATCACCGTAACAAGTCCACCTTTGGGATTCGTTCGCCAATTCCTTTCTCCCGGCTTCCATCGTCCTTGCTGATCTTCAAATAGCCCATTACTCACCTGGCCCAGTGATGCTGCGGGCAAAGTCTTTCGTTTTAACCGGAGTGCGATATGGTGCAATCCTTCGAAATTGGTAAAAACGATTTTGGGGAACTTCCCACCTTCGAATCCAATTACGCTCTGAATGATTCCAAACTCTAGAACAGGTCTCTTGTCATCATTCAACACCTCTACTCCAAAGACAATGCGAGAAAAGGTTGCCCAAACTCTCGTTCTTGCAAATCTTGAGTCTTGGGTGCGACCGTGACGTTGATGATGATGAAGATGCCGGCGTCGATGTCGTGGTTCAAAATCCGTGCCACTCGTTGGATCGCCAATTCTTCGAGGATGCATTTGTCTTCTTTGATCCATGGTAGGGACGTCCTTGTATACTTCTAAGAGATCTTCGCCGCAAAATGCTTGAGTTGGATCCTTGATTATAAAAAATTGATGGTCTTCTCGTTGAGTGCCTTCGAGGGGTCTCGGGTGTCTACGACTTTAAAACCTTGTTTAGGAACCGCGGACATAACCTCGTCAACTTCCACCATGAACCATACGCTTACTTACGATGAACATCCACAATGAACCACATATGGTGCACATTAGTACATTACATTTACACTATGCATTGTGCAGCTTCCTATGGTTCACTTCCACCATGCGCCATGCAGCTTGGAATGGTGCACTTTTACTTTTCCCAGTGCCCCTTGGAATGGTGCAATTCTACTAACAACTAAGCAAGAAGGATCTAAAATAAGGCGACTTGATCTCCAAGTTTGAATAAAATACTAGATGATATCGGATAGCATAAGCCTAGGTTTCGTCCTCGATGGTTGGGGCCAATTTGTAGCCTCGTAGGCTGGCCTAAGTGAGGCTTTTGAGTTGCCGATTGGTAGTCTGGCTTAAACCAGGCCTTATCGACGTCTCATAGGAGTTACCGAACGTGTGCTCTTCATATGGCACGAGAAAATATGAACCAGGCTCGAAAAGGTGTGAGAGGCCTCGTTCGTTGGCACTGGCATCACCGTAACAATTCCACCTTTGGGATTCATTCGCAAATTCCTTTCTCCCAGCTTCCATCGTCCTTGCTGATCTTCAAATAGCCCATTACTCACCTGGCCCAGTGATGCTGCGGGCAAAGTCTTTCGTTTTAACCGGAGTGCGATATGGTGCAATCCTTCGAAATTGGTGAACACGATTTTGGGGAACTTCCCACCTTCGAATCCAATTACGCTTTGAATGATTCCAAACTCTAGAACAGGTCTCTTGTCATCATTCAACACCTCTACTCCAAAGACAATGCAAGAAAACGTTGCCCAAACTCTCGTTCTTGCAAATCTTGAGTCTTGGGTGCGACCGTGACGTTGATGATGATGAAGATGCCGGCGTCGATGTCGTGGTTCAAAATCCGTGCCACTCGTTGGATCGCCAATTCTTCGAGGATGCATTTGTCTTCTTTGATCCATGGTAGGGACGTCCTTGTATACTTCTAAGAGATCTTCGCCGCAAAATGCTTGAGTTGGATCCTTGATTATAAAAAACGATGGTCTTCTCGTTGAGTGCCTTCGAGGGGTCTCGGGTGTCTACGACTTTAAAACCTTGTTTAGGAACCGCGGACATAACCTCGTCAACTTCCACCATGAACCATACGCTTACTTACGATGAACATCCACAATGAACCACATATGGTGCACATTAGTACATTACATTTACACTATGCATTGTGCGGCTTCCTATGGTTCACTTCCACCATGCGCCATGCAGCTTGGAATGGTGCACTTTTACTTTTCCCAGTGCCCCTTGGTATGGTGCAATTCTACTAACAACTAAGCAAGAAGGATCTAAAATAAGGCGACTTGATCTCCAAGTTTGAATAAAATACTAGATGATATCGGATAGCATAAGCCTAGGTTTCGTCCTCTATGGTTGGGGCCAATTTGTAGCCTCGTAGGCTGGCCTACGTGAGGCTTTTGAGTTGTCGATTGGTAGTCTGGCTTAAACCAGGCCTTATCGACGTCTCATAGGAGTTACTGAACGTGTGCTCTTCATATGGCACGAGAAAATATGAACCAGGCTCGAAAAGGTGTGAGAGGCGTCGTTCGTTGGCACTGGCATCACCGTAACAATTCCACCTTTGGGATTCATTCGCAAATTCCTTTCTCCCAGCTTCCATCGTCCTTGCTGATCTTCAAATAGCCCATTACTCACCTGGCCCAGTGATGCTGCGGGCAAAGTCTTTCGTTTTAACCGGAGTGCGATATGGTGCAATCCTTCGAAATTGGTAAAAACGATTTTGGGGAACTTCCCACCTTCGAATCCAATTACGCTCTGAATGATTCCAAACTCTAGAACAGGTCTCTTGTCATCATTCAACACCTCTACTCCAAAGACAATGCAAGAAAAGGTTGCCCAAACTCTCGTTCTTGCAAATCTTGAGTCTTGGGTGCGACCGTGACGTTGATGATGATGAAGATGCCGGCGTCGATGTCGTGGTTCAAAATCCGTGCCACTCGTTGGATCGCCAATTCTTCGAGGATGCATTTGTCTTCTTTGATCCATGGTAGGGACGTCCATGTATACTTCTAAGAGATCTTCGCCGCAAAATGCTTGAGTTGGATCCTTGATTATAAAAAACTGATGGTCTTCTCGTTGAGTGCCTTCGAGGGGTCTCGGGTGTCTACGACTTTAAAACCTTGTTTAGGAACCGCGGACATAACCTCGTCAACTTCCACCATGAACCATACGCTTACTTACGATGAACATCCACAATGAACCACATATGGTGCACATTAGTACATTACATTTACACTATGCATTGTGCGGCTTCCTATGGTTCACTTCCACCATGCGCCATGCGGCTTGGAATGGTGCACTTTTACTTTTCCCAATGCCCCTTGGTATGGTGCAATTCTACTAACAACTAAGCAAGAAGGATCTAAAATAAGGCGACTTGATCTCCAAGTTTGAATAAAATACTAGATGATATCGGATAGCATAAGCCTAGGTTTCGTCCTCGAAGGTTGGGGCCAATTTGTAGCCTCGTAGGCTGGCCTAAGTGAGGCTTTTGAGTTGTCGATTGGTAGTCTGGCTTAAACCAGGCCTTATCGACGTCTCATAGGAGTTACTGAACGTGTGCTCTTCATATGGCACGAGAAAATATGAACCAGGCTCGAAAAGGTGTGAGAGGCGTCGTTCGTTGGCACTGGCATCACCGTAACAATTCCACCTTTGGGATTCATTCGCAAATTCCTTTCTCCCAGCTTCCATCGTCCTTGCTGATCTTCAAATAGCCCATTACTCACCTGGCCCAGTGATGCTGCGGGCAAAGTCTTTCGTTTTAACCGGAGTGCGATATGGTGCAATCCTTCGAAATTGGTAAAAACGATTTTGGGGAACTTCCCACCTTCGAATCCAATTACGCTCTGAATGATTCCAAACTCTAGAACAGGTCTCTTGTCATCATTCAACACCTCTACTCCAAAGACAATGCGAGAAAAGGTTGCCCAAACTCTCGTTCTTGCAAATCTTGAGTCTTGGGTGCGACCGTGACGTTGATGATGATGAAGATGCCGGCGTCGATGTCGTGGTTCAAAATCCGTGCCACTCGTTGGATCGCCAATTCTTCGAGGATGCATTTGTCTTCTTTGATCCATGGTAGGGACGTCCATGTATACTTCTAAGAGATCTTCGCTGCAAAATGCTTGAGTTGGATCCTTGATTATAAAAAACTGATGGTCTTCTCGTTGAGTGCCTTCGAGGGGTCTCGGGTGTCTACGACTTTAAAACCTTGTTTAGGAACCGCGGACATAACCTCGTCAACTTCCACCATGAACCATACGCTTACTTACGATGAACATCCACAATGAACCACATATGGTGCACATTAGTACATTACATTTACACTATGCATTGTGCGGCTTCCTATGGTTCACTTCCACCATGCGCCATGCAGCTTGGAATGGTGCACTTTTACTTTTCCCAGTGCCCCTTGGTATGGTGCAATTCTACTAACAACTAAGCAAGAAGGATCTAAAATAAGGCGACTTGATCTCCAAGTTTGAATAAAATACTAGATGATATCGGATAGCATAAGCCTAGGTTTCGTCCTCTATGGTTGGGGCCAATTTGTAGCCTCGTAGGCTGGCCTAAGTGAGGCTTTTGAGTTGTCGATTGGTAGTCTGGCTTAAACCAGGCCTTATCGACGTCTCATAGGAGTTACTGAACGTGTGCTCTTCATATGGCACGAGAAAATATGAACCAGGCTCGAAAAGGTGTGAGAGGCGTCGTTCGTTGGCACTGGCATCACCGTAACAATTCCACCTTTGGGATTCATTCGCAAATTCCTTTCTCCCGCCTTCCATCGTCCTTGCCGATCTTCAAATAGCCCATTACTCACCTGGCCCAAAGATGCCGCGGCAAAGTCTTTCGTTTTAACCGGAGTGCGATATGGTGCAATCCTTCGAAATTGGTAAAAACGATTTTGGGGAACTTCCCACCTTCGAATCCAATTACGCTCTGAATGATTCCAAACTCTAGAACAGGTCTCTTGTCATCATTCAACACCTCTACTCCAAAGACAATGCGAGAAAAGGTTGCCCAAACTCTCGTTCTTGCAAATCTTGAGTCTTGGGTGCGACCGTGACGTTGATGATGATGAAGATGCCGGCGTCGATGTCGTGGTTCAAAATCCGTGCCACTCGTTGGATCGCCAATTCTTCGAGGATGCATTTGTCTTCTTTGATCCATGGTAGGGACGTCCTTGTATACTTCTAAGAGATCTTCGCCGCAAAATGCTTGAGTTGGATCCTTGATTATAAAAAACTCGATGGTCTTCTCGTTGAGTGCCTTCGAGGGGTCTCGGGTGTCTACGACTTTAAAACCTTGTTTAGGAACCGCGGACATAACCTCGTCAACTTCCACCATGAACCATACGCTTACTTACGATGAACATCCACAATGAACCACATATGGTGCACATTAGTACATTACATTTACACTATGCATTGTGCAGCTTCCTATGGTTCACTTCCACCATGCGCCATGCAGCTTGGAATGGTGCACTTTTACTTTTCCCAGTGCCCCTTGGTATGGTGCAATTCTACTAACAACTAAGCAAGAAGGATCTAAAATAAGGCGACTTGATCTCCAAGTTTGAATAAAATACTAGATGATATCGGATAGCATAAGCCTAGGTTTCGTCCTCTATGGTTGGGGCCAATTTGTAGCCTCGTAGGCTGGCCTAAGTGAGGCTTTTGAGTTGTCGATTGGTAGTCTGGCTTAAACCAGGCCTTATCGACGTCTCATAGGAGTTACTGAACGTGTGCTCTTCATATGGCACGAGAAAATATGAACCAGGCTCGAAAAGGTGTGAGAGGCGTCGTTCGTTGGCACTGGCATCACCGTAACAATTCCACCTTTGGGATTCATTCGCAAATTCCTTTCTCCCAGCTTCCATCGTCCTTGCTGATCTTCAAATAGCCCATTACTCACCTGGCCCAGTTGATGCCGCGGGCAAAGTCTTTCGTTTTAACCGGAGTGCGATATGGTGCAATCCTTCGAAATTGGTAAAAACGATTTTGGGGAACTTCCCACCTTCGAATCCAATTACGCTCTGAATGATTCCAAACTCTAGAACAGGTCTCTTGTCATCATTCAACACCTCTACTCCAAAGACAATGCAAGAAAAGGTTGCCCAAACTCTCGTTCTTGCAAATCTTGAGTCTTGGGTGCGACCGTGACGTTGATGATGATGAAGATGCCGGCGTCGATGTCGTGGTTCAAAATCCGTGCCACTCGTTGGATCGCCAATTCTTCGAGGATGCATTTGTCTTCTTTGATCCATGGTAGGGACGTCCTTGTATACTTCTAAGAGATCTTCGCCGCAAAATGCTTGAGTTGGATCCTTGATTATAAAAAATCGATGGTCTTCTCGTTGAGTGCCTTCGAGGGGTCTCGGGTGTCTACGACTTTAAAACCTTGTTTAGGAACCGCGGACATAACCTCGTCAACTTCCACCATGAACCATACGCTTACTTACGATGAACATCCACAATGAACCACATATGGTGCACATTAGTACATTACATTTACACTATGCATTGTGCAGCTTCCTATGGTTCACTTCCACCATGCGCCATGCAGCTTGGAATGGTGCACTTTTACTTTTCCCAGTGCCCCTTGGAATGGTGCAATTCTACAAACAACTAAGCAAGAAGGATCTAAAATAAGGCGACTTGATCTCCAAGTTTGAATAAAATACTAGATGATATCGGATAGCATAAGCCTAGGTTTCGTCCTCGAAGGTTGGGGCCAATTTGTAGCCTCGTAGGCTGGCCTAAGTGAGGCTTTTGAGTTGCCGATTGGTAGTCTGGCTTAAACCAGGCCTTATCGACGTCTCATAGGAGTTACTGAACGTGTGCTCTTCATATGGCACGAGAAAATATGAACCAGGCTCGAAAAGGTGTGAGAGGCCTCGTTCGTTGGCACTGGCATCACCGTAACAAGTCCACCTTTGGGATTCATTCGCAAATTCCTTTCTCCCCGCTTCCATCGTCCTTGCTGATCTTCAAATAGCCCATTACTCACCTGGCCCGGATGCCGCGGGCAAAGTCTTTCGTTTTAACCGGAGTGCGATATGGTGCAATCCTTCGAAATTGGTGAACACGATTTTGGGGAACTTCCCACCTTCGAATCCAATTACGCTCTGAATGATTCCAAACTCTAGAACACGTCTCTGGTCATCATTCAACACCTCTACTCCAAAGACAAGTGCGAGAAAAGGTTGCCCAAACTCTCGTTCTTGCAAATCTTGAGTCTTGGGTGCGACCGTCACGTTGATGATGATGAAGATGCCGGCGTCGATGCCGTGGTTCAAAATCCGTGCCACTCGTTGGATCGCCAATTCTTCGAGGATGCATTTGTCTTCTTTGATCCATGGTAGGGACGTCCTTGTATACTTCTAAGAGATGTTCGCTGCAAAATGCTTGAGTTGGATCCTTGATTATAAAAAAACTCGATGGTCTTCTCGTTGAGTGCCTTCGAGGGGTCTCGGGTGTCTACGACTTTAAAACCTTGTTTAGGAACCGCGGACATAACCTCGTCAACTTCCACCATGAACCATACGCTTACTTACGATGAACATCCACAATGAACCACATATGGTGCACATTAGTACATTACATTTACACTATGCATTGTGCAGCTTCCTATGGTTCACTTCCACCATGCGCCATGCAGCTTGGAATGGTGCACTTTTACTTTTCCCGATTGCCCCTTGGAATGGTGCAATTCTACGAACAACTAAGCAAGAGGGATCTAAAATAAGGCGACTTGATCTCCAAGTTTGAATAAAATACTAGATGATATCGGATAGCATAAGCCTAGGTTTTGTCCTCGATGGTTGGGGCCAATTTGTAGCCTCGTAGGCTGGCCTAAGTGAGGCTTTTGAGTTGCCGATTGGTAGTCTGGCTTAAACCAGGCCTTATCGACGTCTCATAGGAGTTACCGAACGTGTGCTCTTCATATGGCACGAGAAAATATGAACCAGGCTCGAAAAGGTGTGAGAGGCCTCGTTCGTTGGCACCGGCATCACCGTAACAAGTCCACCTTTGGGATTCATTCGCAAATTCCTTTCTCCCCGCTTCCATCGTCCTTGCTGATCTTCAAATAGCCCATTACTCACCCGGCCCAGGATGCCGCGGGCAAAGTCTTTCGTTTTAACCGGAGTGCGATATGGTGCAATCCTTCGAAATTGGTGAACACGATTTTGGGGAACTTCCCACCTTCGAATCCAATTACGCTCTGAATGATTCCAAACTCTAGAACACGTCTCTGGTCATCATTCAACACCTCTACTCCAAAGACAAGAGTGCGAGAAAAGGTTGCCCAAACTCTCGTTCTTGCAAATCTTGAGTCTTGGGTGCGACCGTCACGTTGATGATGATGAAGATGCCGGCGTCGATGCCGTGGTTCAAAATCCGTGCCACTCGTTGGATCGCCAATTCTTCGAGGATGCATTTGTCTTCTTTGATCCATGGTAGGGACGTCCTTGTATACTTCTAAGAGATGTTCGCCGCAAAATGCTTGAGTTGGATCCTTGATTATAAAAAACTCGATGGTCTTCTCGTTGAGTGCCTTCGAGGGGTCTCGGGTGTCTACGACTTTAAAACCTTGTTTAGGAACCGCGGACATAACCTCGTCAACTTCCACCATGAACCATACGCTTACTTACGATGAACATCCACAATGAACCACATATGGTGCACATTAGTACATTACATTTACACTATGCATTGTGCAGCTTCCTATGGTTCACTTCCACCATGCGCCATGCAGCTTGGAATGGTGCACTTTTACTTTTCCCAGTGCCCCTTGGAATGGTGCAATTCTACAAACAACTAAGCAAGAAGGATCTAAAATAAGGCGACTTGATCTCCAAGTTTGAATAAAATACTAGATGATATCGGATAGCATAAGCCTAGGTTTTGTCCTCGATGGTTGGGGCCAATTTGTAGCCTCGTAGGCTGGCCTAAGTGAGGCTTTTGAGTTGCCGATTGGTAGTCTGGCTTAAACCAGGCCTTATCGACGTCTCATAGGAGTTACTGAACGTGTGCTCTTCATATGGCACGAGAAAATATGAACCAGGCTCGAAAAGGTGTGAGAGGCCTCGTTCGTTGGCACTGGCGTCACCGTAACAAGTCCACCTTTGGGATTCATTCGCAAATTCCTTTCTCCCCGCTTCCATCGTCCTTGCCGATCTTCAAATAGCCCATTACTCACCTGGCCCAAGATGCCGCGGGCAAAGTCTTTCGTTTTAACCGGAGTGCGATATGGTGCAATCCTTCGAAATTGGTGAACACGATTTTGGGGAACTTCCCACCTTCGAATCCAATTACGCTCTGAATGATTCCAAACTCTAGAACACGTCTCTGGTCATCATTCAACACCTCTACTCCAAAGACAGTGCGAGAAAAGGTTGCCCAAACTCTCGTTCTTGCAAATCTTGAGTCTTGGGTGCGACCGTCACGTTGATGATGATGAAGATGCCGGCGTCGATGCCGTGGTTCAAAATCCGTGCCACTCGTTGGATCGCCAATTCTTCGAGGATGCATTTGTCTTCTTTGATCCATGGTAGGGACGTCCTTGTATACTTCTAAGAGATGTTCGCCGCAAAATGCTTGAGTTGGATCCTTGATTATAAAAAACTCGATGGTCTTCTCGTTGAGTGCCTTCGAGGGGTCTCGGGTGTCTACGACTTTAAAACCTTGTTTAGGAACCGCGGACATAACCTCGTCAACTTCCACCATGAACCATACGCTTACTTACGATGAACATCCACAATGAACCACATATGGTGCACATTAGTACATTACATTTACACTATGCATTGTGCGGCTTCCTATGGTTCACTTCCACCATGCGCCATGCGGCTTTGGAATGGTGCACTTTTACTTTTCCCGAGTGCCCCTTGGAATGGTGCAATTCTACTAACAACTAAGCAAGAAGGATCTAAAATAAGGCGACTTGATCTCCAAGTTTGAATAAAATACTAGATGATATCGGATAGCATAAGCCTAGGTTTCGTCCTCGATGGTTGGGGCCAATTTGTAGGCTCGTAGGCTGGCCTAAGTGAGGCTTTTGAGTTGCCGATTGGTAGTCTGGCTTAAACCAGGCCTTATCGACGTCTCATAGGAGTTACTGAACGTGTGCTCTTCATATGGCACGAGAAAATATGAACCAGGCTCGAAAAGGTGTGAGAGGCCTCGTTCGTTGGCACTGGCATCACCGTAACAAGTCCACCTTTGGGATTCGTTCGCAAATTCCTTTCTCCCTGCTTCCATCGTCCTTGCTGATCTTCAAATAGCCCATTACTCACCCGGCCCAAGGATGCCGCGGGCAAAGTCTTTCGTTTTAACCGGAGTGCGATATGGTGCAATCCTTCGAAATTGGTGAACACGATTTTGGGGAACTTCCCACCTTCGAATCCAATTACGCTCTGAATGATTCCAAACTCTAGAACAGGTCTCTTGTCATTATTCAACACCTCTACTCCAAAGACAGTGCGAGAAAAGGTTGCCCGAACTCTCGTTCTTGCAAAATCTTGAGTCTTGGGTGCGACCGTGACGTTGATGATGATGAAGATGCCGGCGTCGATGCCGTGGTTCAAAATCCGTGCCACTCGTTGGATCGCCAATTCTTCGAGGATGCATTTGTCTTCTTTGATCCATGGTAGGGACGTCCTTGTATACTTCTAAGAGATCTTCGCCGCAAAATGCTTGAGTTGGATCCTTGATTATAAAAAACGATGGTCTTCTCGTTGAGTGCCTTCGAGGGGTCTCGGGTGTCTACGACTTTAAAACCTTGTTTAGGAACCGCGGACATAACCTCGTCAACTTCCACCATGAACCATATGCTTACTTACGATGAACATCCACAATGAACCACATATGGTGCACATTAGTACATTACATTTACACTATGCATTGTGCAGCTTCCTATGGTTCACTTCCACCATGCGCCATGCAGCTTGGAATGGTGCACTTTTACTTTTCCCAGTGCCCCTTGGTATGGTGCAATTCTACTAACAACTAAGCAAGAAGGATCTAAAATAAGGCGACTTGATCTCCAAGTTTGAATAAAATACTAGATGATATCGGATAGCATAAGCCTAGGTTTCGTCCTTGATGGTTGGGGCCAATTTGTAGCCTCGTAGGCTGGCCTAAGTGAGGCTTTTGAGTTGCCGATTGGTAGTCCGGCTTAAACCAGGCCTTATCGACGTCTCATAGGAGTTACCGAACGTGTGCTCTTCATATGGCACGAGAAAATATGAACCAGGCTCGAAAAGGTGTGAGAGGCCTCGTTCGTTGGCACCGGCATCACCGTAACAAGTCCACCTTTGGGATTCGTTCGCAAATTCCTTTCTCCCCGCTTCCATCGTCCTTGCTGATCTTCAAATAGCCCATTACTCACCCGGCCCAGTGATGCCGCGGGCAAAGTCTTTCGTTTTAACCGGAGTGCGATATGGTGCAATCCTTCGAAATTGGTGAACACAATTTTGGGGAACTTCCCACCTTCGAATCCAATTACGCTTTGAATGATTCCAAACTCTAGAACAGGTCTCTTGTCATTATTCAACACCTCTACTCCAAAGACAGTGCGAGAAAAGGTTGCCCGAACTCTCGTTCTTGCAAAATCTTGAGTCTTGGGTGCGACCGTGACGTTGATGATGATGAAGATGCCGGCGTCGATGCCATGGTTCAAAATCCGTGCCACTCGTTGGATCGCCAATTCTTCGAGGATGCATTTGTCTTCTTTGATCCATGGTAGGGACGTCCTTGTATACTTCTAAGAGATCTTCGCCGCAAAATGCTTGAGTTGGATCCTTGATTATAAAAAACCGATGGTCTTCTCGTTGAGTGCCTTCGAGGGGTCTCGGGTGTCTACGACTTTAAAACCTTGTTTAGGAACCGCGGACATAACCTCGTCAACTTCCACCATGAACCATATGCTTACTTACGATGAACATCCACAATGAACCACATATGGTGCACATTAGTACATTACATTTACACTATGCATTGTGCGGCTTCCTATGGTTCACTTCCACCATGCGCCATGCGGCTTGGAATGGTGCACTTTTACTTTTCCCAGTGCCCCTTGGTATGGTGCAATTCTACAAACAACTAAGCAAGAAGGATCTAAAATAAGGCGACTTGATCTCCAAGTTTGAATAAAATACTAGATGATATCGGATAGCATAATCCTAGGTTTCGTCGTTGATGGTTGGGGCCAATTTGTAGCCTCGTAGGCTGGCCTAAGTGAGGCTTTTGAGTTGCCGATCGGTAGTCTGGCTTGAACCAGGCCTTATCGACGTCTCATAGGAGTTACTAAACGTGTGCTCTTCATATGGCACGAGAAAATATGAACCAGGCTCGAAAAGGTGTGAGAGGCCTCGTTCGTTGGCACTGGCATCACCGTAACAAGTCCACCTTTGGGATTCGTTCGCAAATTCCTTTCTCCCTGCTTCCATCGTCCTTGCTGATCTTCAAATAGCCCATTACTCACCTGGCCCAGTGATGCTGCGGGCAAAGTCTTTCGTTTTAACCGGAGTGCGATATGGTGCAATCCTTCGAAATTGGTGAACACAATTTTGGGGAACTTCCCACCTTCGAATCCAATTACGCTTTGAATGATTCCAAACTCTAGAACAGGTCTCTTGTCATTATTCAACACCTCTACTCCAAAGACAGTGCGAGAAAAGGTTGCCCGAACTCTCGTTCTTGAAAATCTTGAGTCTTGGGTGCGACCGTGACGTTGATGATGATGAAGATGCCGGCGTCGATGCCGTGGTTCAAAATCCGTGCCACTCGTTGGATCGCCAATTCTTCGAGGATGCATTTGTCTTCTTTGATCCATGGTAGGGACGTCCTTGTATACTTCTAAGAGATCTTCGCCGCAAAATGCTTGAGTTGGATCCTTGATTATAAAAAACTGATGGTCTTCTCGTTGAGTGCCTTCGAGGGGTCTCGGGTGTCTACGACTTTAAAACCTTGTTTAGGAACCACGGACATAACCTCGTCAACTTCCACCATGAACCATATGCTTACTTACGATGAACATCCACAATGAACCACATATGGTGCACATTAGTACATTACATTTACACTGTGCATTGTGCAGCTTCCTATGGTTCACTTCCACCATGCGCCATGCAGCTTGGAATGGTGCACATTTACTTTTCCCAGTGCCCCTTGGTATGGTGCAATTCTACAAACAACTAAGCAAGAAGGATCTAAAATAAGGCGACTTGATCTCTAAGTTTGAATAAAATACTAGATGATATCGGATAGCATAATCCTAGGTTTCGTCGTTGATGGTTGGGGCCAATTTGTAGCCTCGTAGGCTGGCCTAAGTGAGGCTTTTGAGTTGCCGATCGGTAGTCTGGCTTAAACCAGGCCTTATCGACGTCTCATAGGAGTTACTAAACGTGTGCTCTTCATATGGCACGAGAAAATATGAACCAGGCTCGAAAAGGTGTGAGAGGCCTCGTTCGTTGGCACTGGCATCACCGTAACAAGTCCACCTTTGGGATTCGTTCGCAAATTCCTTTCTCCCCGCTTCCATCGTCCTTGCCGATCTTCAAATAGCCCATTACTCACCTGGCCCAGTGATGCTGCGGGCAAGTCTTTCGTTTTAACCGGAGTGCGATATGGTGCAATCCTTCGAATCTGGTGAACACAATTTTGGGGAACTTCCCACCTTCGAATCCAATTACGCTTTGAATGATTCCAAACTCTAGAACAGGTCTCTTGTCATCATTCAACACCTCTACTCCAAAGACAGTGTGAGAAAAGGTTGCCCGAACTCTCGTTCTTCAAAATCTTGAGTCTTGGGTGCGACCGTGACGTTGATGATGATGAAGATGCCGGCGTCGATGCCATGGTTCAAAATCCGTGCCACTCGTTGGATCGCCAATTCTTCGAGGATGCATTTGTCTTCTTTGATCCATGGTAGGGACGTCCTTGTATACTTCTAAGAGATCTTCGCCGCAAAATGCTTGAGTTGGATCCTTGATTATAAAAAACTGATGGTCTTCTCGTTGAGTGCCTTCGAGGGGTCTCGGGTGTCTACGACTTTAAAACCTTGTTTAGGAACCGCGGACATAACCTCGTCAACTTCCACCATGAACCATATGCTTACTTACGATGAACATCCACAATGAACCACATATGGTGCACATTAGTACATTACATTTACACTATGCATTGTGCAGCTTCCTATGGTTCACTTCCACCATGCGCCATGCAGCTTGGAATGGTGCACTTTTACTTTTCCCAGTGCCCCTTGGTATGGTGCAATTCTACAAACAACTAAGCAAGAAGGATCTAAAATAAGGCGACTTGATCTCCAAGTTTGAATAAAATACTAGATGATATCGGATAGCATAATCCTAGGTTTCGTCGTTGATGGTTGGGGCCAATTTGTAGCCTCGTAGGCTGGCCTAAGTGAGGCTTTTGAGTTGCCGATCGGTAGTCTGGCTTAAACCAGGCCTTATCGACGTCTCATAGGAGTTACTGAACGTGTGCTCTTCATATGGCACGAGAAAATATGAACCAGGCTCGAAAAGGTGTGAGAGGCCTCGTTCGTTGGCACCGGCATCACCGTAACAAGTCCACCTTTGGGATTCGTTCGCAAATTCCTTTCTCCCGCCTTCCATCGTCCTTGCTGATCTTCAAATAGCCCATTACTCACCCGGCCCGGTGATGCCGCGGGCAAAGTCTTTCGTTTTAACCGGAGTGCGATATGGTGCAATCCTTCGAAATTGGTGAACACGATTTTGGGGAACTTCCCACCTTCGAATCCAATTACGCTTTGAATGATTCCAAACTCTAGAACAGGTCTCTTGTCATCATTCAACACCTCTACTCCAAAGACGAGTGTGAGAAAAGGTTGCCCGAACTCTCGTTCTTGAAAATCTTGAGTCTTGGGTGCGACCGTGACGTTGATGATGATGAAGATGCCGGCGTCGATGCCGTGGTTCAAAATCCGTGCCACTCGTTGGATCGCCAATTCTTCGAGGATGCATTTGTCTTCTTTGATCCATGGTAGGGACGTCCTTGTATACTTCTAAGAGATCTTCGCTGCAAAATGCTTGAGTTGGATCCTTGATTATAAAAAATCGATGGTCTTCTCGTTGAGTGCCTTCGAGGGGTCTCGGGTGTCTACGACTTTAAAACCTTGTTTAGGAACCGCGGACATAACCTCGTCAACTTCCACCATGAACCATACGCTTACTTACGATGAACATCCACAATGAACCACATATGGTGCACATTAGTACATTACATTTACACTATGCATTGTGCGGCTTCCTATGGTTCACTTCCGCCATGCGCCATGCAGCTTGGAATGGTGCACTTTTACTTTTCCCAAGTGCCCCTTGGTATGGTGCAATTCTACTAACAACTAAGCAAGAAGGATCTAAAATAAGGCGACTTGATCTCCAAGTTTGAATAAAATACTAGATGATATCGGATAGCATAAGCCTAGGTTTCGTCCTTGATGGTTGGGGCCAATTTGTAGCCTCGTAGGCTGGCCTAAGTGAGGCTTTTGAGTTGCCGATTGGTAGTCCGGCTTAAACAGGCCTTATCGACGTCTCATAGGAGTTACTGAACGTGTGCTCTTCATATGGCACGAGAAAATATGAACCAGGCTCGAAAAGGTGTGAGAGGCCTCGTTCGTTGGCACTGGCATCACCGTAACAAGTCCACCTTTGGGATTCGTTCGCCAATTCCTTTCTCCCTGCTTCCATCGTCCTTGCCGATCTTCAAATAGCCCATTACTCACCTGGCCCAGGTGATGCCGCGGGCAAAGTCTTTCGTTTTAACCGGAGTGCGATATGGTGCAATCCTTCGAAATTGGTGAACACGATTTTGGGGAACTTCCCACCTTCGAATCCAATTACGCTTTGAATGATTCCAAACTCTAGAACATGTCTCTTGTCATCATTCAACACCTCTACTCCAAAGACAGTGCAAGAAAAGGTTGCCCGAACTCTCGTTCTTGAAAATCTTGAGTCTTGGGTGCGACCGTGACGTTGATGATGATGAAGATGCCGGCGTCGATGCCGTGGTTCAAAATCCGTGCCACTCGTTGGATCGCCAATTCTTCGAGGATGCATTTGTCTTCTTTGATCCATGGTAGGGACGTCCTTGTATACTTCTAAGAGATCTTCGCCGCAAAATGCTTGAGTTGGATCCTTGATTATAAAAAATTGATGGTCTTCTCGTTGAGTGCCTTCGAGGGGTCTCGGGTGTCTACGACTTTAAAACCTTGTTTAGGAACCGCGGACATAACCTCGTCAACTTCCACCATGAACCATACGCTTACTTACGATGAACATCCACAATGAACCACATATGGTGCACATTAGTACATTACATTTACACTATGCATTGTGCGGCTTCCTATGGTTCACTTCCGCCATGCGCCATGCGGCTTGGAATGGTGCACTTTTACTTTTCCCGGTGCCCCTTGGTATGGTGCAATTCTACAAACAACTAAGCAAGAAGGATCTAAAATAAGGCGACTTGATCTCCAAGTTTGAATAAAATACTAGATGATATCGGATAGCATAAGCCTAGGTTTCGTCCTTGATGGTTGGGGCCAATTTGTAGCCTCGTAGGCTGGCCTAAGTGAGGCTTTTGAGTTGCCGATTGGTAGTCTGGCTTAAACCAGGCCTTATCGACGTCTCATAGGAGTTACTAAACGTGTGCTCTTCATATGGCACGAGAAAATATGAACCAGGCTCGAAAAGGTGTGAGAGGCCTCGTTCGTTGGCACTGGCATCACCGTAACAAGTCCACCTTTGGGATTCGTTCGCAAATTCCTTTCTCCCTGCTTCCATCGTCCTTGCTGATCTTCAAATAGCCCATTACTCACCTGGCCCAGTGATGCTGCGGGCAAAGTCTTTCGTTTTAACCGGAGTGCGATATGGTGCAATCCTTCGAAATTGGTGAACACGATTTTGGGGAACTTCCCACCTTCGAATCCAATTACGCTTTGAATGATTCCAAACTCTAGAACATGTCTCTTGTCATCATTCAACACCTCTACTCCAAAGACGGTGCGAGAAAAGGTTGCCCGAACTCTCGTTCTTGCAAAATCTTGAGTCTTGGGTGCGACCGTGACGTTGATGATGATGAAGATGCCGGCGTCGATGCCATGGTTCAAAATCCGTGCCACTCGTTGGATCGCCAATTCTTCGAGGATGCATTTGTCTTCTTTGATCCATGGTAGGGACGTCCTTGTATACTTCTAAGAGATCTTCGCCGCAAAATGCTTGAGTTGGATCCTTGATTATAAAAAATCGATGGTCTTCTCGTTGAGTGCCTTCGAGGGGTCTCGGGTGTCTACGACTTTAAAACCTTGTTTAGGAACCGCGGACATAACCTCGTCAACTTCCACCATGAACCATACGCTTACTTACGATGAACATCCACAATGAACCACATATGGTGCACATTAGTACATTACATTTACACTATGCATTGTGCAGCTTCCTATGGTTCACTTCCGCCATGCGCCATGCAGCTTGGAATGGTGCACTTTTACTTTTCCCAGTGCCCCTTGGAATGGTGCAATTCTACAAACAACTAAGCAAGAAGGATCTAAAATAAGGCGACTTGATCTCCAAGTTTGAATAAAATACTAGATGATATCGGATAGCATAAGCCTAGGTTTCGTCCTCGATGGTTGGGGCCAATTTGTAGCCTCGTAGGCTGGCCTAAGTGAGGCTTTTGAGTTGCCGATTGGTAGTCTGGCTTAAACCAGGCCTTATCGACGTCTCATAGGAGTTACCGAACGTGTGCTCTTCATATGGCACGAGAAAATATGAACCAGGCTCGAAAAGGTGTGAGAGGCCTCGTTCGTTGGCACCGGCATCACCGTAACAAGTCCACCTTTGGGATTCGTTCGCCAATTCCTTTCTCCCCGCTTCCATCGTCCTTGCCGATCTTCAAACGGCCCATTACTCACCCGGCCCGATGATGCCGGGCAAAGTCTTTCGTTTAACCGGAGTGCGATATGGTGCAATCCTTCGAAATTGGTGAACACGATTTGGGGAACTTCCCACCTTCGAATCCAATTACGCTTTGAATGATTCCAAACTCTAGAACATGTCTCTTGTCATCATTCAACACCTCTACTCCAAAGACAGTGTGAGAAAAGGTTGCCCGAACTCTCGTTCTTCAAAATCTTGAGTCTTGGGTGCGACCGTGACGTTGATGATGATGAAGATGCCGGCGTCGATGCCGTGGTTCAAAATCCGTGCCACTCGTTGGATCGCCAATTCTTCGAGGATGCATTTGTCTTCTTTGATCCATGGTAGGGACGTCCTTGTATACTTCTAAGAGATCTTCGCCGCAAAATGCTTGAGTTGGATCCTTGATTATAAAAAACTCGATGGTCTTCTCGTTGAGTGCCTTCGAGGGGTCTCGGGTTTCTACGACTTTAAAACCTTGTTTAGGAACCGCGGACATAACCTCGTCAACTTCCACCATGAACCATACGCTTACTTACGATGAACATCCACAATGAACCACATATGGTGCACATTAGTACATTACATTTACACTATGCATTGTGCGACTTCCTATGGTTCACTTCCGCCATGCGCCATGCAGCTTGGAATGGTGCACTTTTACTTTTCCCGAGTGCCCCTTGGTATGGTGCAACTCTACTAACAACTAAGCAAGAAGGATCTAAAATAAGGCGACTTGATCTCCAAGTTTGAATAAAATACTAGATGATATCTGATAGCATAAGCCTAGGTTTTGTCCTTGATGGTTGGGGCCAATTTGTAGCCTCGTAGGCTGGCCTATGTGAGGCTTTTGAGTTGCCGATTGGTAGTCTGGCTTAAACCAGGCCTTATCGACGTCTCATAGGAGTTACGAACGTGTGCTCTTCATATGGCACGAGAAAATATGAACCGGGCTCGAAAAGGTGTGAGAGGCCTCGTTCGTTGGCACCGGCATCACCGTAACAAGTCCACCTTTGGGATTCGTTCGCCAATTCCTTTCTCCCCGCTTCCATCGTCCTTGCCGATCTTCAAACAGCCCATTACTCACCCGGCCCCGGGGATGCCGGCGGCAAAGTCTTTCGTTTTAACCGGAGTGCGATATGGTGCAATCCTTCGAAATTGGTGAACACGATTTTGGGGAACTTCCCACCTTCGAATCCAATTACGCTTTGAATGATTCCAAACTCTAGAACATGTCTCTTGTCATCATTCAACACCTCTACTCCAAAGACAATGCAAGAAAAGGTTGCCCGAACTCTCGTTCTTGAAAATCTTGAGTCTTGGGTGCGACCGTGACGTTGATGATGATGAAGATGCCGGCGTCGATGCCGTGGTTCAAAATCCGTGCCACTCGTTGGATCGCCAATTCTTCGAGGATGCATTTGTCTTCTTTGATCCATGGTAGGGACGTCCTTGTATACTTCTAAGAGATCTTCGCCGCAAAATGCTTGAGTTGGATCCTTGATTATAAAAAATTGATGGTCTTCTCGTTGAGTGCCTTCGAGGGGTCTCGGGTGTCTACGACTTTAAAACCTTGTTTAGGAACCGCGGACATAACCTCGTCAACTTCCACCATGAACCATACGCTTACTTACGATGAACATCCACAATGAACCACATATGGTGCACATTAGTACATTACATTTACACTATGCATTGTGCGGCTTCCTATGGTTCACTTCCGCCATGCGCCATGCAGCTTGGAATGGTGCACTTTTACTTTTCCCGATGTGCCCCTTGGTATGGTGCAATTCTACAAACAACTAAGCAAGAAGGATCTAAAATAAGGCGACTTGATCTCCAAGTTTGAATAAAATACTAGATGATATCGGATAGCATAAGCCTAGGTTTCGTCCTCGATGGTTGGGGCCAATTTGTAGCCTCGTAGGCCGGCCTAAGTGAGGCTTTTGAGTTGCCGATTGGTAGTCCGGCTTAAACCAGCCTTATCGACGTCTCATAGGAGTTACCGAACGTGTGCTCTTCATATGGCACGAGAAAATATGAACCAGGCTCGAAAAGGTGTGAGAGGCCTCGTTCGTTGGCACCGGCATCACCGTAACAAGTCCACCTTTGGGATTCGTTCGCAAATTCCTTTCTCCCGCTTCCATCGTCCTTGCTGATCTTCAAACAGCCCATTACTCACCCGGCCCGGTGATGCCGCCGGCAAAGTCTTTCGTTTAACCGGAGTGCGATATGGTGCAATCCTTCGAAATTGGTGAACACGATTTTGGGGAACTTCCCACCTTCGAATCCAATTACGCTTTGAATGATTCCAAACTCTAGAACAGTCTCTTGTCATCATTCAACACCTCTACTCCAAAGACGATGCGAGAAAAGGTTGCCCGAACTCTCGTTCTTGAAAATCTTGAGTCTTGGGTGCGACCGTGACGTTGATGATGATGAAGATGCCGGCGTCGATGTCGTGGTTCAAAATCCGTGCCACTCGTTGGATCGCCAATTCTTCGAGGATGCATTTGTCTTCTTTGATCCATGGTAGGGACGTCCTTGTATACTTCTAAGAGATCTTCGCTGCAAAATGCTTGAGTTGGATCCTTGATTATAAAAAATTGATGGTGTTCTCGTTGAGTGCCTTCGAGGGGTCTCGGGTGTCTACGACTTTAAAACCTTGTTTAGGAACTGCGGACATAACCTCGTCAACTTCCACCATGAACCATACGCTTACTTACGATGAACATCCACAATGAACCACATATGGTGCACATTAGTACATTACATTTACACTATGCATTGTGCAGCTTCCTATGGTTCACTTCCACCATGCGCCATGCAGCTTGGAATGGTGCACTTTTACTTTTCCTGCCCCTTGGTATGGTGCAATTCTACTAACAACTAAGCAAGAAGGATCTAAAATAAGGCGACTTGATCTCCAAGTTTGAATAAAATACTAGATGATATCGGATAGCATAAGCCTAGGTTTCGTCCTCTATGGTTGGGGCCAATTTGTAGCCTCGTAGGCTGGCCTAAGTGAGGCTTTTGAGTTGTCGATTGGTAGTCTGGCTTAAACCAGGCCTTATCGACGTCTCATAGGAGTTACTGAACGTGTGCTCTTCATATGGCACGAGAAAATATGAACCAGGCTCGAAAAGGTGTGAGAGGCGTCGTTCGTTGGCACTGGCATCACCGTAACAAGTCCACCTTTGGGATTCATTCGCAAATTCCTTTCTCCCCGCTTCCATCGTCCTTGCCGATCTTCAAATAGCCCATTACTCAACTGGCCCAGTGATGCTGCGGGCAAAGTCTTTCGTTTTAACCGGAGTGCGATATGGTGCAATCCTTCGAAATTGGTAAAAACGATTTTGGGAACTTCCCACCTTCGAATCCAATTACGCTCTGAATGATTCCAAACTCTAGAACAGTCTCTTGTCATCATTCAACACCTCTACTCCAAAGACAAGGCGAGAAAAGGTTGCCCAAACTCTCGTTCTTGCAAATCTTGAGTCTTGGGTGCGACCGTGACGTTGATGATGATGAAGATGCCGGCGTCGATGTCGTGGTTCAAAATCCGTGCCACTCGTTGGATCGCCAATTCTTCGAGGATGCATTTGTCTTCTTTGATCCATGGTAGGGACGTCCTTGTATACTTCTAAGAGATCTTCGCCGCAAAATGCTTGAGTTGGATCCTTGATTATAAAAAACTCGATGGTCTTCTCGTTGAGTGCCTTCGAGGGGTCTCGGGTGTCTACGACTTTAAAACCTTGTTTAGGAACCGCGGACATAACCTCGTCAACTTCCACCATGAACCATACGCTTACTTACGATGAACATCCACAATGAACCACATATGGTGCACATTAGTACATTACATTTACACTATGCATTGTGCGGCTTCCTATGGTTCACTTCCACCATGCGCCATGCAGCTTGGAATGGTGCACTTTTACTTTTCCCAAAGTGCCCCTTGGAATGGTGCAATTCTACAAACAACTAAGCAAGAAGGATCTAAAATAAGGCGACTTGATCTCCAAGTTTGAATAAAATACTAGATGATATCGGATAGCATAAGCCTAGGTTTCGTCCTCGATGGTTGGGGCCAATTTGTAGCCTCGTAGGCTGGCCTAAGTGAGGCTTTTGAGTTGCCGATTGGTAGTCGGCTTAAACCAGGCCTTATCGACGTCTCATAGGAGTTACTGAACGTGTGCTCTTCATATGGCACGAGAAAATATGAACCAGGCTCGAAAAGGTGTGAGAGGCATCGTTCGTTGGCACTGGCATCACCGTAACAATTCCACCTTTGGGATTCATTCGCAAATTCCTTTCTCCCAGCTTCCATCGTCCTTGCTGATCTTCAAATAGCCCATTACTCACTCCGGCCCGGTGATGCCGCGGGCAAAGTCTTTCGTTTTAACCGGAGTGCGATATGGTGCAATCCTTCGAAATTGGTGAACACGATTTTGGGGAACTTCCCACCTTCGAATCCAATTACGCTTTGAATGATTCCAAACTCTAGAACAGGTCTCTTGTCATCATTCAACACCTCTACTCCAAAGACAAGGCGAGAAAAGGTTGCCCAAACTCTCGTTCTTGCAAATCTTGAGTCTTGGGTGCGACCGTGACGTTGATGATGATGAAGATGCCGGCGTCGATGTCGTGGTTCAAAATCCGTGCCACTCGTTGGATCGCCAATTCTTCGAGGATGCATTTGTCTTCTTTGATCCATGGTAGGGACGTCCTTGTATACTTCTAAGAGATCTTCGCCGCAAAATGCTTGAGTTGGATCCTTGATTATAAAAAACTGATGGTCTTCTCGTTGAGTGCCTTCGAGGGGTCTCGGGTGTCTACGACTTTAAAACCTTGTTTAGGAACCGCGGACATAACCTCGTCAACTTCCACCATGAACCATACGCTTACTTACGATGAACATCCACAATGAACCACATATGGTGCACATTAGTACATTACATTTACACTATGCATTGTGCGGCTTCCTATGGTTCACTTCCACCATGCGCCATGCGGCTTGGAATGGTGCACTTTTACTTTTCCCAAAGGCCCCTTGGAATGGTGCAATTCTACTAACAACTAAGCAAGAAGGATCTAAAATAAGGCGACTTGATCTCCAAGTTTGAATAAAATACTAGATGATATCGGATAGCATAAGCCTAGGTTTCGTCCTCTATGGTTGGGGCCAATTTGTAGCCTCGTAGGCTGGCCTAAGTGAGGCTTTTGAGTTGCCGATTGGTAGTCCGGCTTAAACCGAGCCTTATCGACGTCTCATAGGAGTTACTGAACGTGTGCTCTTCATATGGCACGAGAAAATATGAACCGGGCTCGAAAAGGTGTGAGAGGCGTCGTTCGTTGGCACCGGCATCACCGTAACAAGTCCACCTTTGGGATTCATTCGCAAATTCCTTTCTCCCTGCTTCCATCGTCCTTGCCGATCTTCAAATAGCTCCATTACTCACCTGGCCCAGTGATGCTGCGGGCAAAGTCTTTCGTTTTAACCGGAGTGCGATATGGTGCAATCCTTCGAAATTGGTGAACACGATTTTGGGGAACTTCCCACCTTCGAATCCAATTACGCTTCGAATGATTCCAAACTCTAGAACAGGTCTCTTGTCATCATTCAACACCTCTACTCCAAAGACGATGCGAGAAAAGGTTGCCCAAACTCTCGTTCTTGCAAATCTTGAGTCTTGGGTGCGACCGTGACGTTGATGATGATGAAGATGCCGGCGTCGATGTCGTGGTTCAAAATCCGTGCCACTCGTTGGATCGCCAATTCTTCGAGGATGCATTTGTCTTCTTTGATCCATGGTAGGGACGTCCTTGTATACTTCTAAGAGATGTTCGCTGCAAAATGCTTGAGTTGGATCCTTGATTATAAAAAACTGATGGTCTTCTCGTTGAGTGCCTTCGAGGGGTCTCGAGTGTCTACGACTTTAAAACCTTGTTTAGGAACCGCGGACATAACCTCGTCAACTTCCACCATGAACCATACGCTTACTTACGATGAACATCCACAATGAACCACATATGGTGCACATTAGTACATTACATTTACACTATGCATTGTGCGGCTTCCTATGGTTCACTTCCACCATGCGCCATGCGACTTGGAATGGTGCACTTTTACTTTTCCCGAGTGCCCCTTGGTATGGTGCAATTCTACTAACAACTAAGCAAGAAGGATCTAAAATAAGGCGACTTGATCTCCAAGTTTGAATAAAATACTGGATGATATCGGATATGCATAAGCCTAGGTTTCGTCCTCTATGGTTAGGGCCAATTTGTAGCCTCGTAGGCTGGCCTACGTGAGGCTTTTGAGTTGTTCGATTGGTAGTCGGCTTAAACCAAGCCTTATCGACGTCTCATAGGAGTTACCGAACGTGTGCTCTTCATATGGCACGAGAAAATATGAACCGAGGCTCGAAAAGGTGTGAGAGGTGTCGTTCGTTGGAGACCGGCATCACCGTAACAATTCCACCTTTGGGATTTATTCGCAAATTCCTTTCTCCACGCTTCCGTGGTCCTTGCTGATCTTCAAATAGCCCATTACTCACTGGCCCGGTGATGCGGGCAAAGTCTTTCGTTTTAACCGGAGTGCGATATGGTGCAATCCTTCGAAATTGGTAAACACGATTTTGGGGAACTTCCCACCTTCGAATCCAATTACGCTCGAATGATTCCAAACTCTAGAACGAGTCTCTTGTCATCATTCAACACCTCTACTCCAAAGACGGTGCGAGAAAAGGTTGCCCAAACTCTCGTTCTTGCAAATCTTGAGTCTTGGGTGCGGCCGTGACGTTGATGATGATGAAGATGCCGGCGTCGATGTCGTGGTTCAAAATCCGTGCCACTCGTTGGATCGCCAATTCTTCGAGGATGCATTTGTCTTCTTTGATCCATGGTAGGGACGTCCTTGTATACTTCTAAGAGATGTTCGCTTGCAAAATGCTTGAGTTGGATCCTTGATTATAAAAATGCTGATGGTCTTCTCGTTGGAGTGCCTTCGAGGGGTCTCGGGTGTCTACGACTTTAAAACCTTGTTTAGGAACCGCGGACATAACCTCGTCAACTTCCACCATGAACCATACGCTTACTTACGATGAACATCCACAATGAACCACATATGGTGCACATTAGTACATTACATTTACACTATGCATTGTGCAGCTTCCTAGGGTTCACTTCCACCATGCGCCATGCAGCTTGGAATGGTGCACTTTTACTTTTCCCAGTGCCCCTTGGAATGGTGCAATTCTACAAACAACTAAGCAAGAAGGATCTAAAATAAGGCGACTTGATCTCCAAGTTTGAATAAAATACTAGATGATATCGGATAGCATAAGCCTAGGTTTCGTCCTCGAAGGTTGGGGCCAATTTGTAGCCTCGTGAGGTGGCCTAAGTGAGGCTTTTGAGTTGCCGATTGGTAGTCCGGCCTTAAACAGAGGCCTTATCGACGTCTCATAGGAGTTCCTGAACGTGTGCTCTTCATATGGCACGAGAAAATATGAACCATGCTCCGAAAGGTGTAAGAGGCCTCGTTCGTTGGCACTGGCATCACCGTAACAAGTCCACCTTTGGGATTCATTCGCAAATTCCTTTCTCCTCGCTTCCATCGTCCTTGCTGATCTTCAAATGGCCCATTACTCACCCGGCCCGATGATGCGGGCAAAGTCTTTCGTTTTAACCGGAGTGCGATATGGTGCAATCCTTCGAAATTGGTGAACACGATTTTGGGAACTTCCCACCTTCGAATCAAATTACGCTTTGAATGATTCCAAACTCTAGAACGAGGTCTCGGTGATCATTCAACACCTCTACTCCAAAGACGGTGCGAGAAAAGGATGCCCGAACTCTCGTTCTTGCAAATCTTGAGTCTTGGGTGCGACCGTGACGTTGATGATGATGAAGATGCCGGCGTCGATGCAGTGGTTCAAAATCCGTGCCACTCGTTGGATCGCCAATTCTTCGAGGATGCATTTGTCTTCTTTGATCCATGGTAGGGACGTCCTTGTATACTTCTAAGAGATCTTCGTTGCAAAATGCTTGAGTTGGATCCTTGATTATAAAAAGGCGATGGTCTTCTCGTTGAGTGCCTTCGAGGGGTCTCGGTGTGTACGACTTTAAAACCTTGTTTAGGAACCGCGGACATAACCTCGTCAACTTCCACCATGAACCATACGCTTACTTACGATGAACATCCACAATGAACCACATATGGTGCACATTAGTACATTACATTTACACTATGCATTGTGCGGCTTCCTATGGTTCACTTCCACCATGCGCCATGCAGCTTGGAATGGTGCACTTTTACTTTTCCCGTTGCCCCTTGGAATGGTGCAATTCTACAAACAACTAAGCAAGAAGGATCTAAAATAAGGCGACTTGATCTCCCGAAGTTTGAATAAAATACTAGATGATATCGGATAGCATAAGCCTAGGTTTCGTCCTCGAAGGTTGGGGCGAAATTTGTAGCCTCGTAGGCTGGCCTAAGTGAGGCTTTTGAGTTGCCGATTGGTAGTCGGCTTAAACCGAGGCCTTATCGACGTCTCATAGGAGTTGCTGAACGTGTGCTCTTCATATGGCACGAGAAAATATGAACCATGCTCGAAAAGGTGTAAGAGGCCTCGTTCGTTGGCAGCATCACCGTAACAAGTCCACCTTTGGGATTCATTCGCAAATTCCTTTCTCCACAACTTCCATCGTCATGGCTGATCTTCGAATAGCCCATTACTCACCTGGCCCGGTGATGCTGCGGGCAAAGTCTTTCGTTTTAACCGGAGTGCGATATGGTGCAATCCTTCGAAATTGGTGAACACGATTTTGGGGAACTTCCACCTTCGAATCAAATTACGCTTTGAATGATTCCAAACTCTAGAACAGGTCTCAAGTCATCTTTCAACACCTCTACTCCAAAGACGAGTGCGAGAAAAGGATGCCCAAACTCTCGTTCTTGCAAATCTTGAGTCTTGGGTGCGGCCGTGACGTTGATGATGATGAAGATGCCGGCGTCGATGCCGTGGTTCAAAATCCGTGCCACTCGTTGGATCGCCAATTCTTCGAGGATGCATTTGTCTTCTTTGATCCATGGTAGGGACGTCTTTGTATACTTCTAAGAGATCTTCGCTGCAAAATGCTTGAGTTGGATCCTTGATTATAAAAAACCTTGATGGTCTTCTCGTTGAGTGCCTTCGAGGGGTCTCGGGTGTCTACGACTTTAAAACCTTGTTTAGGAACCATGGACATAACCTCGTCAACTTCCACCATGAGCCATACGCTTACTTACGATGAACATCCACAATGAACCACATATGGTGCACATTAGTACATTACATTTACACTATGCATTGTGCGGCTTCCTATGGTTCACTTCCACCATGCGCCATGCGGCTTGGAATGGTGCACTGTTACTTTTCCACAGGTGCCCCTTGGAATGGTGCAATTCCACAAACAACTAAGCAAGAAGGATCTAAAATAAGGCGACTTGATCTCCAAGTTTGAATAAAATACTAGATGATATCGGATAGCATAAGCCTAGGTTTCGTCCTCGAAGGTTGGGGCCAATTTGTAGCCTCGTGGGGCTGGCCTAAGTGAGGCTTTTGAGTTGCCGATTGGTAGTCACGCATAAACCGAGCCTTATCGACGTCTCATAGGAGTTGCGAACGTGTGCTCTTCGCTATGGCACGAGAAAAATATGAACCAGGGCTCGAAAAGGGTGTAGGAGGCCTCGCTTCGTTGGCAACGGCATCACAGTAACAAGGATCCCACCTTTGGGATTCATTCGCAAATCCCTTTCTCCTACCCTTCCATCGAATCCTTGCTGATCTTCAAATAGCCCGTTACTCACCTGGCCCGGTGAGGCCGCGGGTGAAGTCTTTCGTTTTAACCGGAGTGCGATATGGTGCAATCCTTCGAAATTGGTGAACACGATTTTGGGGAACTTCCCACCTTCGAATCAAATTACGCTTTGAATGATTCCAAACTCTAGAACAGGTCTCTGGTCATCATTCAACACCTCTACTCCAAAGACAGTGCGAGAAAAGGTTGCCCGAACTCTCGTTCTTGAAAATCTTGAGTCTTGGGTGCGAACGTGACGTTGATGATGATGAAGATGCCGACGTCGATGCCGTGGTTCAAAATCCGTGCCACTCGTTGGATCGCCAATTCTTCGAGGATGCATTTGTCTTCTTTGATCCATGGTAGGGACGTCATTGTATACTTCTAAGAGATCTTCCCTTTACAAAATGCTTGAGTTGGATCCTTGATTATAAAAAAGCGATGGTCTTCTCGTTGAGTGCCTTCGAGGGGTCTCGGGTGTCTACGACTTTAAAACCTTGTTTAGGAACCGCGGACATAACCTCGTCAACTTCCACCATGAACCATACGCTTACTTACGATGAACATCCACAATGAACCACATATGGTGCACATTAGTACATTACATTTACACTATGCATTGTACGGCTTCCTATGGTTCACTTCCACCATGCGCCATGCAGCTTGGAATGGTGCACTTTTACTTTTCCCAGTGCCCCTTGGAATGGTGCAATTCTACAAACAACTAAGCAAGAAGGATCTAAAATAAGGCGACTTGATCTCCAAGTTTGAATAAAATACTAGATGATATCGGATAGCATAAGCCTAGGTTTCGTCCTCGATGGTTGGGGCCAATTTGTAGCCTCGTAGGGTGGCTTTAAGTGAGGCTTTTGAGTTGCCGATTGGTAGTCGGCTTAAACCGGGCCTTATCAACGTCTCATAGGGGTTCCTGAACGTGTGCTCTTCGTATGGCACGAGAAAATATAAACCGGGCTCGAAAAGGTGTGAGAGGCCTCGTTCGTTGACAACGGCATCACCGTAACAAGTCCACCTTTGGGATTCATTCGCAAATTCCTTTCTCCCTAGCTTCCATCGTCCTTGCGGATCTTGAAATAGCCTATTACTCTCTAGGCCCGGTGATCTTTGCGGGCAAAGTCTTTCGTTTTAGCCGGAGTGCGATATGGTGCAATCCTTCGAAATTGGTGAATACGATTTTGCGGAACTTCCCACGCTTCTAATCCAATTACGCTTTGAATGATTCCAAACTCTAGAACATGTCTCTTGTCATCATTCAACACAACCGCTCCAAAGACGGTGCGAGTAAAGGTTGCCCGAACTCTCGTTCTTGAAAATCTTGAGTCTTGGGTGCGACCGTGACGTTGATGATGATGAAGATGCCGGCGTCGATGCCGTGGTTCAAAATCCGTGCCACTCGTTGGATCGCCAATTCTTCGAGGATGCATTTGTCTTCTTTGATCCATGGTAGGGACGTCATCGGATACTTTGAAGGGGTGTTAGATGCAAAATGCTTGAGTTGGATCTTGATTATAAAAGCCAGGTGGAGTAACCTCGTTGAGTACCTTCGAGGGGTCTCGAGGTGTCAACCGACTTTAAAACCTTGTTTAGGAACTGTGAGGACATAACCTCGTCAACTTCCACCACTTAGAACCATACGCTTACTTACGATGAACATCACAATGAACCACATATGGTGCACGTTAGTACATTACATTTACACTATGCATTAAGAAGCTTCACATGGTTCACTTCCACCATGCGCCATGCGGCTTGGAATGGTGCACTTTTACTTTTCCCCGAGCCCCTTGGAATGGTGCAATTCTACAAACAACTAAGCAAGAAGGATCTAAAATAAGGCGACTTGATCTCGAAGTTTGAATAAAATACTAGATGATATCGAATAAAAAAAGCCTAGGTTTCGTCCTTCGATGGTTGGGGCCAATTTGTAGCCTCGTAGGCTGGCCTAAGTGAGGCTTTTGAGTTGCCGATTGGTAGTGGCTTAAACCAGGTATATCCACGACGTCTCATAGGAGTTCTTGAACGTGTGCTCTTCATATGGCACGAGAAAATATGAACCGAGCTCGAAAAGGTGTGAGAGGCCTCGTTCGTTGGCAGGCATCACCGTAACAAGTCCACCTTTGGGATTCATTCGCAAATTCCTTTCTCCCTGCTTCCATCGTCCTTGCTGATCTTCAAATAGCCCATTACTCACCTGGCCCGGTGATCTTGCGGGCAAAGTCTTTCGTTTTAACCGGAGTGCGATAAGGTGCAATCCTTGAAAATTGGTGAACACGATTTTGGGGAACTTCCCACCTTCGAATCAAATTACGCTTTGAATGATTCCAAACTCTAGAACAGGTCTGCGAATTATCAACATTCAACACCTCTACTCCAAAGACGGTGCGAGAAAAGGATGCCCAAACTCTCGTTCTTGCAAATCTTGGTCTTGGGTGCGGCCAAGGTGACGTTGATGATGATGAAGATGCGGCGTCGATACCGTGGTTCAAAATCCGTGCCACTCGTTGGATCGCCAATTCTTCGAGGATGCATTTGTCTTCTTTGATCCATGGTAAGGGACGTCCTTGTATACTTCTAAGAGATCTTTGTTGCAAAATGCTTGAGTTGGATCCTTGATTATAAAAAGCGGTGGTCTTCTCGTTGAGTGCCTTCGAGGGGTCTCGGAGTGTCTACGACTTTAAAACCTTGTTTAGGAACCGCGGACATAACCTCGTCAACTTCCACCATGAACCATACGCTTGCCCCCGGTGAACATCCACGATGAACCACGTATGGTGCACATTAGTACATTACATTTGCAACATGCATTGTGCGACTTCCTGTGGTTCACTTCCACCATGCGCCGTGCGGTCTTGGAATGGTGCACTTTTACTTTTCCCGAGTGCCCCTTGGAATGGTGCAATTCTACAAACAACTAAGCAAGAAGGATCTAAAATAAGGCGACTTGATCTCCAAGGATTGAATAAAATACTAGATGATATCGGATAGCATAAGCTTTAGGTTTCGTCCTCGAAGGTTGGGGCCAATTTGTAGCCTCTGCGGCTGGCCTAAGTGAGGCTTTTGAGTTGCCGATTGGTAGTCGGGCAAGCCAGGCCTTATCCACGTCTCATAGGAGTTACTGAGCTGATGACTGCTCTTCATATGGCACGAGAAAATATGAATTAGGGCTCGAAAAGGTGTGAGAGGCGTCGTTGCGTTTAGCACTTGGCATCACCGTAACAATTCCCACCTTCTGGGATTAGATTCGCAAATTCCTTTCTCCCATTTTCCATCGTCATCGCTTGATCTTCAAATTAGCCCATTACTCACCTGGCTTGAGTGATGCTGCGGAGGCAAAATCTTTTGATTTGTACTTCGGAGTGCGATATGGTGCAATCCTTTGAGAATTGGTAAACACGATTTTGCAGGAAACAATCCACCTTAGAAGATCCAAGTACGCTCACAAGATGATTCCAAACTCTAGAACAGGTCTCTTGTCATCATTCAACACCTGGTCTCCAAAGACAATGCAAGAAAAGGTTGCCCAAACTCGTTCTTGCAAATCTTGAGTCTTGGGTGCGGCAAAGTGACGTTGATGATGATGAAGATGCCGGTGGAAATGTCGTGGTTCAAAATCTGTGCCATTGGTCGGATGTGAATTCTTTGAGGATGCGTTTTATCCTTCCTTTGATCCATGGTAGGGACGTCCTAGCATCATGTACTTCTAAGAGATCTTATTGCAAAATGCTTGAGTTGGATCCTTGATTATCTTAGCTGATGGTCTTCTCGTTGAGTGCCTTCGAGGGTCTCGGGTGTCTGGAAGCTCTTACAAAACCTTGTTTAGGAACCGCGGACGTAACCTCATTGACTTCCACCATGAACCATACGCTTACTTACGATGAACATCCACAATGAACCACATATGGTGCACATTAGTACATTACATTTACAATATGCATTGTGCGGCTTCCTATGGTTCACTTCCACCATGCGCCATGCGGCTTGGAATGGTGCACTTTTACTTTTCCCGAGTGCCTTGGAATGGTGCAATTCGTACTAACAACTGGATAAAGGATCTAAAATAAGTCGACTTGATCTCAGGGTTGGACCCAAATACCAGATAAATGTCGGATGCTTTAAGCCTGGTTTTGCGTCCTCTGATGGTTAGCAAACCAGGTGTAGCCTCGTAGGCTGGCTTAAGTAGAGGCACCGAGGTTATCGATTAGCTGATATGTAAGCCAGCCGGAAGAGGCCTTATCGACGTCTCGCGGAGTTCTTGAACGTGTGCTCTTCATATGGCACGAGAAAATATGAACAGGCTCGAAAAGGTGTGAGAGGCCTATCATTCGATCCCAACTGCATCACAGCATGCTGCGAATCCACCTTCAGGATTCATTCGCAAATCCCTTTCTCCCACTGTGTAATCGTCATGTCGATCTTGAGCCAGCCCGTTACTCACACAGCCGAGTGATGCGGGCAAAGTCTTTCGTTTTAACCGGAGTGCGATATGGTGCAATCCTTGAAAATTGGTGAACACGATTTTGGGGAACGTCCACCTTTCAATCCAATTACGCTTTGAATGATTCCCGAGCTCACGAGAACATGTCTCTTGTCATCATTTGACACCTGCACTCCCAAAGATGAGTGCAAGAAAAGATTGCCCGAACTCTCGTTCTTGAAAATCTTGAGTCTTGGGTGCGACCGTGACGTTGATGATGATGAAGATGGCGTCCGATGCCGTGGTTCAAAATCCGTGCCACTCGTTGGATCGCCAATTCATCGAGGATACATTTGTCTGAAAAATCCATGGTAGAGGACGTCTTTAGCCTCTAATTCTAAAGAGATCTTATTTGCAAAATGCTTGAGTTGGATCAACGATTATAAAAAGCAGATGGTCTTCTCGTTGAGTGCCTTCGAGGGTCTCGGGTGTCTACGACTTTAAAACCTTGTTTCGGAACCACGGACATAACCTCGTCAACTTCCACCATACTTAGACCATAGGGAAACGCTTACGATGAACATCCACAATGAACCACATATGGTGCACATTAGTACATTACATTTACACTATGCATTGTCTGAACTTCCTACATAGTTCCTTCCACCATGCGCCATGCGGCTTATGGAATGGTGCACTTTTACTTTTCCCGGTGCCCCTTGGAATGGTGCAATTCTACAAACAACTAAGCAAGAAGGATGCAAACTAAGGCGAAACAGTCTCAATATTTGAATAAAAATACTAGATGATATCGGATAGCATAGCCTAGGTTTTGAAATTCCTCGATGGTTGGGGCAATTGCCAACCTGCGTGGGCTGGCCTAAGTGAAACTTGGCGAGTTGCCGATTGGTAGTGGCTTAAACCGGGCCTTATCGGCGTCTCATAGGAGTTGCGAGAACGTGTGTGCTCTTCGCTGGCACGAGAAAATCAGAACCAGGCTCGAAAAGGTGTGAGAGGCGTGGTTTCGTTGGCAGCATCACCGTAACAAGTCCACCTTTGGGATTCATTCGCAAATCCTTTCTCCTACTTCTATCGTCCTTGCTGATCTTCAAACAGCCCATTGCTCACTCGGCCGGTGATGCGCAGGCAAAGTCTTTCGTTTTAGCCGGAGTGCGATATGGTGCAATCCTTTGTAAGTGGTGAACACGGTTTTGGTTAACGTCCCACCTTCTAATCCAATTACGCTTTGAATGATTCCAAACTCTAGAACATGTCTCTTGTCATCATTCAACACCTGTAATCAAAAGGCAGGAATGCAAGAAAAGGTTGCCCGAACTCTCGTTCTTGAAAATCTTGGTCTTCCAGGTGCGGCCGAAATAGAAGCATTGATGATGATGAAGATGCCGGCGTCGATGCAGTGGTTCAAAATCCGTGCCACTCGTTGGATGGCAATTCTTCGAGGATGCATTTGTCTTCTTTGATCCATGGTAGGGACGTCCTTGTATAGTTCTAAAAGGTCTTGGCTGACAAAATGCTTGAGTTGGATCCTTTGCAGTTATAAAAATAGGTAATTAACCTGCGCGTTGAGTGCCTTCGAGGGTCTCGGGTGTCTCGGCTTTAAAACCTTGTTTAGGAACCGCGGACGCAACATAGTCAACTTCCACCATGAACCATACGCTTACTTACGATGAACATCCACAATGAACCACATATGGTGCACATTAGTACATTACATTTACACTATGCATTGTGCGACTTCATATGGTTCACTTCCACCATGCGCCATGCGGCTTGGAATGGTGCACTTTTACTTTCCCGGTGCCTTGGTATGGTAGCAATTCTACAAACAACTAAACAAGAAGGATCTAAAATAAGGCGACTTCATCTCAAAGTTTGAATAAAATACTAGATGATATCGGATAGCATAAGCCTAGGTTTCGTCCTGATGGTTGGGGCCAATTTAGCCTCGTAGCGTGGCTTAAGTGAGGTGCATGAGTTGCTGATTGGTAATACGGCAGGAACTAGGCCTTGCGACGTCTCATAGGAGTTACTAAACGTGTGCTCTTCATATGGCACGAGAAAATATGAACCAGGCTCGAAAAAGGTGTGAGAGGCGTCGTTCGTTATGACCGCACATCACCGTAACAATTCCACCTTTGGGATTCATTCGCCAATTCCTTTCTCCCGGCTTCCATCGTCTTTTCTTCGATCTTCAAATAGCCCATTACTCCTCGGCCGAGTGATGCCGCGGGCAAAGTCTTTCGTTTTAACCGGAGTGCGATATGGTGCAATCCTTCGAAATTGGTAAAAACGATTTTGGGAAACTTCCCACCTTCGAATCCAATTACGCTCGAATGATTCCAAACTCTAGAAACCTTGAGTCTCTTGTCATCATTCAACACCTCTACTCCAAAGACAATGCAAGAAAAGGTTGCCCAAACTCTCGTTCTTGCAAATCTTGATCTTTGGGTACGTTGAGTGACGTTGATGATGATGAAGATGCCGGCGTCGATGTCGTGGTTCAAAATCCGTGCCACTCGTTGGATCGCCAATTCTTCGAGGATGCATTTGTCTTCTTTGATCCATGGTAGGGACGTCCATGTATACTTCTAAGAGATCTTCGCTGCAAAATGCTTGAGTTGGATCCTTGATTATAGCCCCAAGATGGTCTTCTGGGTCAGGTGCCTTTGGGGGATATGGTGTCTACGACTTTAAAACCTTGTTTAGGAACCGCGGACATAACCTCGTCGACTTCCACCATGAACCATACGAACACTTACGATGAACATCCACAATGAACCACATATGGTGCACATTAGTACATTACATTTACACTATGCATTGTGCGACCTTCCTATGGTTCACTTCCCACCATGCGCCATGCAGCTTGGAATGATGCACTTTTACTTTTCCGGTGCCCGCTTGGTATGGTGCAATTCTACTAACAACTAAGCAAGAAGGATCTAAAATAAGGCGACTTGATCTCCAAGTTTGAATAAAATACTAGATGATATCGGATAGCATAAGCCTAGGTTTCGTCCTCTATGGTTGGAGCCAATTTGTAGCCTCGTAGGCTAGCTAAGTGAGGCTTTAGAGTTGTCGATTGGTAGTACGCTTAAACCGGGCCTTATCGACGTCTCGTAGGAGTTACTGAACGTGTGCTCTTCATATGGCACGAGAAAATATGAACCGGGCTCGAAGAGGTGTGAGAGGCGTCGTTCGTTATAACCATGGCATCACAGTAACAATTCCACCTTTGGGATTCATTCGCAAATTCCTTTCTCCCAGCTTCCATCGTCCTTGCTGATCTTCAAATAGCCCGTTACTCACCTGGCCCCGAATGCGGGGGCGAAGTCTTTCGTTTTAACCGGAGTGCGATATGGTGCAATCCTTTGAAATTGGTAAAAACGATTTTGGGGGAACTTCCCACCTTCGAATCCAATTACGCTACGAATGATTCCAAACTCTAGAACAGGTCTCTTGTCATCATTCAACACCTACACTCCAAAGACAATGCAAGAAAAGGTTGCCCGAACTCTCGTTCTTGCAAATCTTGATCTTGGGTGCGACCGTGACGTTGATGATGATGAAGATGCCGGCGTCGATGTCGTGGTTCAAAATCCGTGCCTACTCGTTGGATCGCCAATTCTTCGAGGATGCATTTGTCTTCTTTGATCCATGGTGGGGACGTCCATGTATACTTCTAAGAGATCCTCGGCGCAAAATGCTTGAGATTGGATCCTTTGATTTTAAAAAGTTGATGGTCTTCTCGTTGAGTGCCTTCGAGGGGTCTCGGGTGTTACGACTTTAAAACCTTGTTTAGGAACCGCGGACATAACCTCATCAACTTCCACCATGAACCATATGCTTACTTACGATGAACATCCACAATGAACCACATACGGTGCACATTAGTACATTACATTTACACTATGCATTGTGCGGCTTCCTATGGTTCACTTCCACCATGCGCCATGCATTTTGAAATGGTGCACTTTTACTTTTCCCTGCCCCTTCGTGTATGGTGCAATTCTACTAACAACTAAGCAAGAAGGATCTAAAATAAGGCAACTCGATTTCCAAGTTTGAATAAAATACTGGATCATATCTGATAGCATAAGCCTATAGTTTCGTCCTGATGGTTGGGGCCAATTTGTAGCCTCGTAGGCTGGCCTAAGTGAGGCTTTTGAGTTGTCGATTGGTAGTCTGGCTTAAACCGAGGCCTTATCGACGTCTCATAGGAGTTCTTGAACATTAATGCTCTTCATATGGCACGAGAAAATATGAACCGAGGCTCGAAAAGGTGTGAGAGGCGTCGTTCGTTATTACGCGGCATCACCGTAACAATTCCACCTTTGGGATTCATTCGCAAATTCCTTTCTCCCGACTTCCATCGTCCTTGCTGATCTTCATCTAGCCCATTACTCACCTGGCCCGGTGATGACGGGCAAAGTCTTTCGTTTTTAACGGAGTGCGATATGGTGCAATCCTTCGAAATTGGTAAAAACGATTTTGGGGAACTTCCCACCTTCGAATCCAATTACGCTGCGAATGATTCCAAACTCTAGAACAGGTCTCTTGTCATCATTCAACACCTCTACTCCAAAACTGATGCGAGAGAAGGTTGCCCGAACTCTCGTTCTTGCGAATCTTCGTCTTGGGTGCAGCTAGTGACGTTGATGATGATGAAGATGCCGGGCGTCGATGTCGTGGTTCAAAATCCGTGCCACTCGTTGGATCGCCAATTCTTCGAGGATGCATTTGTCTTCTTTTGTTGATCCATGGTAGGGACGTCCATGTATACTTCTAAGAGATCTTCGGTTGCAAAATGCTTGAGTTGGATCCGCAGTTATAAAAGCTTGATGGTGCTTCTCGTTGAGTGCCTTCGAGGGTCTCGGGTGTCTACGACACACAAACCTTGTTTAGGAACCGCGGACATAACCTCGTCAACTTCCACCATGAACCATACGCTTACTTACGATGAACATCCACAATGAACCACATATGGTGCACATTAGTACATTACATTTACACTATGCATTGTGCGACTTCCTATAGTTCCACTTCCACCATGCCCGAAGCCATGCGGCTTGGAATGGTGCACTTTTACTTTTCCCAGTGCCCCTTGGTATGGTGCAATTCTACTAACAACTAAGCAAGAAGGATCTAAAATAAGGCGACTTGATCTCGAAGTTTGAATAAAATCTTAGATGATATCGGATAGCATAAGCCTAGGTTTCGTCCTCTATGGTTGGGGCCAATTTGTAGCCTCGTAGGCTGGCCTAAGTGAGGCTTTTGAGTTGTCGATTGGTAGTGCGGCTTAAACCCGGAGGGCCTTATCGACGTCTCATAGGGATTGCGAACCGTGTGCTCTTCGTATGGCACGAGAAAATATGAACCGAGCTCGAAAAGGTGTGAGAGGCGTCGTTCGTTGGCAACGGCATCACCGTAACAATTCCACCTTTGGGAAGTTCATTCGCAAATTCCTTTCTCCCGGCTTCCATCGTCACTTGCTGATCTTCAAATAGCCCGTTACTCACCGGCCCCGGTGATCTTTGCGGGCGAAGTCTTTCGTTTTAACCGGAGTGCGATATGGTGCAATCCTTCGAAATTGGTAAAAACGATTTTGAGGAACTTCCCACCTTCGAATCCAATTACACTCTGAATGATTCCAAACTCTAGAACGAGATTCTTGTCATCATTCAACACCTACACTCCAAAGACGGTGCGAGAAAAGGTTGCCCAAACTCTCGTTCTTGCAAATCTTTGAGTCTTGGGTGCGACCGTGACGTTTGATGATGATGAAGATGCCGGCGTCGATGTCGTGGTTCAAAATCCGTGCCACTCGTTGGATCGCCAATTCTTCGAGGATGCATTTGTCTTCTTTGATCCATGGTAGGGACGTCCGTGTATACTTCCAAGAGATCTTATTTGCAAAATGCTTGAGTTGGATCCTTGATTATAAGCACCTCCGTAGTCTTCTGCGTTGAGTGCCTTCGAGGGGTCTCGGGTGTCTACGACTTTAAAACCTTGTTTAGGAACCGCGGACATAACCTCGTCAACTTCCACCATGAACCATACGCCTTCTTACGATGAACATCCACAATGAACCACATACCTGGTGCACATTAGTACATTACATTTACACTATGCATTGTGCGGCTTCCTATGGTTCACTTCCACCATGCGCCATGCGGCTTGGAATGGTGCACTTTTACTTTTCCCGGTGCCCCTTGGTATGGTGCAATTCTACTAACAAGCTTAAGCAAGAAGGATGCAAAATAAGGCGAGCAGATCTCCAAGTTTGAATAAAATACTAGATGATATCGGATAGCATAAGCCTAGGTTTCGTCCTTCTATGGTTGGGGCCAATTTGTAGCCTCGTAGGCTGGCCTAAGTGAGAACTTTTGAGTTGTCGATTGGTAGTACGCTGGCTTAGAACGAGGCCTTATCGACGTCTCATAGGGATTGCGAACCGTGTGCTCTTCGCTATGGCACGAGAAAATATGAACCGAGGCTCAGAAAAGGTGTTAGAGGCGTCGTTCGTTATGCGCCAACATCACCGTAACAAGTCCACCTCCGTGGGATTCGTTCCCAAATTCCTTTCTCCCTCGCTTCCATCGTCCTTGCTGATCTTCAAATTGCCCATTCTCACAGCTGGTCCAAGCGATCCGCGGGCGAAAGTCTTTCGTTTTAACAGGAGTGCGATATGGTGCAATCCTTCGAAATTGATGAACACGATTTCGGAACTTCCCACCTTCGAATCCAATTACGCTCCGAATGATTCCAAACTCTAACCAGGTCTCTTGTCATCATTCAACACCTCTGCTCCAAAGAGCAAGTAAAAAAGGTTGCCCGAACCCTCGTTCTTGCAAATCTTGAGTCTTGGGTGCGACGGTGACGTTGATGATGATGAAGATGCGGCGTCGATGTCGTCGTTCAAAATCACCGTACCACTCGTTGGATCGCCAATTCTTCGAGGATGCATTTGTCTTCTTTGATCCATGGTAGGGACGTCTTTGTATACTTCGGAATCTTGTTGCAAAATGCTTGAGTTGGATCCTTGATTATAAAAATCGATGGTCTTCTCGTTGAGTGCCTTCAGAGAGTCTCGGGTGTCTACGACTTTAAAACCTTGTTTAGGAACCGCGGACATAACCTCGTCGGCTTACCATGAACCATACGCTTACTTGATGAACATCACAATGAACCACATATGGTGCACATTAGTACATTACATTTACACTATGCATTGTGCGGCTTCTATGGTTCACCTTCCTGTCTGCTCTGACTTGGAATGTGCACTTTTACTTTTCCAGTGCCTTGGTGTAGTCTGATTATTTCTGGCACAAGCAAAGAAGGATGCCAAATAAGGCGACTTGATCTCAGTTTGAATAAATACTAGATGATATCGGATAGCATAAGCCTAGGTTTCGTCCTCTATGGTTGGGAACCAATTTGTAGCCTGCGTAGGCTGGCCTAAGTGAGGCTTTGAGTTGTCGATTGGTAGTACGCTTCAGCTTGAGGCCCTTGTGACGTCTCGTAGGGATTTCTTGAACGTGTGCTCTTCTTATGGCACGAGAAAATATGAACCGAACTCAGTTGGTGTTGGAGGCGTCGTTCGTTAGCAAAAGCATCACCGTAACAATTCCACCTTTGGGATTCATTCGCAAATTCCTTTCTCCCGGCTTCCATCGTCCTTTGTGATCTTGAAATGAAACAAACATTACTCACCTGGCCCGGTGATGCGGGCAAGAATCTTTCGTTTTAACCGGAGTGCGATATGGTGCAATCCTTCGAAATTGGTTTTAACGGTTTTGGGGAACTTCCCACCTTCCAGATCAAGTGCCTTTCTGAATGATTCCAGGGCTCTCAGAACGGGTCTCTTGTCATCATTCAACACCTCTACTCGAAGACGATTGCGAGAAAGGTTGCCCAGGCCTACCGTTCTTGCAAATCTTGAGTCTTGGGTGCGACGGTGACGTTGGTGATGATGAGATGCCGGCGTCGATGTCGTGGTTCAAAATCCGTGCCACTCGTTGGATCGCCAATTCTTCGAGGATCTGTGGTGTCTTCTTTTGATCCCTTGGTAGGGACGTCCTTGTATACTTCCAAGAGATCTTATTTGCAAAATGCTTGAGTTGGATCCTTGATTATAAGCGTGGGTAGTCTTCCTCGTTGAGTGCCTTCGAGGGGTCCGGGTGTCTACGACTTTAAAACCTTGTTTAGGAACCGCGGACATAACCTCGTCAACACCTGCCATGAACCATACGCTTACCTTGCGATGAACATCCTGAATGAACCACATATGGTGCACATTAGTACATTACATTTCCCCTATACATTGTGCGGCTTCACTATGGTTCACGCTTCCACCATGCGCCATGCGGCTTGGAATGGTGCACTTTACTTTTCCAGTGCCCCTTGGTATGGTGCAATTCTACTAACAACTAAGCAAGAAGGATCTAAAATAAGGCGACTTGATCTCGAAGTTTGAATAAAATATTTAGATGATATCGGATAGCACCAGCCTAGGTTTCGTCCTGTGGTTGGGAGCCAATTTGGCAGCCTCGTAAGTGCAGCCACAAGTGAGGCTTTTGAGTTGTCGATTGGTAGTACGCTTAAACCGGGCCTTATCGACGTCTCATAGGAGTTACTGAACGTGTGCTCTTCATATGGCACGAGAAAATATGAACCATGCTCGAGAAAGGTGTGAGAGGCGTCGTTCGTTGGCAACATCACCGTAACAATTCCACCTTTGGGATTCATTCGCAAATTCCTTTCTCCCGGCTTCCATCGTCACTTCTTGATCTTCAAATAGCCCGGCGTACTCACCTGGCCCGGTGATGCGGGCAAGATCTTTCGTTTTAACCGGAGTGCGATATGGTGCAATCCTTCGAAATTGGTAAAAACGATTTTGGGAACTTCCACCTTCGAATCCAATTACGCTCTGAATGATTCCAAACTCTAGAACAGGTCTCTTGTCATCATTCAACACCTCTACTCCAAAGACGAGTGCGAGAAAAGGTTGCCGAGCTCGTTCTTGCAAATCTTGAGTCTTGGGTGCGACGGTGACGTTGATGATGATGAAGATGCCGACGTCGATGTCGTGGTTCAAAATCCGTGCCACTCGTTGGATCGCCAATTCTTCGAGGATGCATTTGTCTTCTTTGATCCATGGTAGGGACGTCCTTGTATACTTAAGAGATCTTGACTGCCAAAATGCTTGAGTTGGATCCTTGATTATAAAAAATCGATGGTCTTCTCGTTGAGTGCCTTCGAGGGGTCTCGGGTGTCTACGACTTTAAAACCTTGTTTAGGAACCGCGGACATAACCTCGTCAACTTCCACCATGAACCATACGCTTACTTACGATGAACATCCACAATGAACCACATATGGTGCACATTAGTACATTACATTTACACTATGCATTGTGCGGCTTCCTATGGTTCACTTCCACCATGCGCCATGCAGCTTGGAATGGTGCACTTTTACTTTTCCCGAGTGCCCCTTGGTATGGTGCAATTCTACTAACAACTAAGCAAGAAGGATCTAAAATAAGGCGACTTGATCTCCAAGTTTGAATAAAATACTAGATGATATCGGATAGCGTAAGCCTAGGTTTCGTCCTGTATGGTTGGGGCCAATTTGTAGCCTCGTAGGCTGGCCTAAGTGAGGCTTTTGAGTTGTCGATTGGTAGTCAAGCTTAAACCAGGCCTTATCGACGTCTCATAGGAGTTACTGAACGTGTGCTCTTCATATGGCACGAGAAAATATGAACCATGCTCGAAAAGGTGTGAGCGTCGTTCGTTGTAGCATCACCGTAACAATTCCACCTTGGGATTCATTCGCAAATTCCTTTCTCCCGACTTCCATCGTCCTTGCGATCTTCAAATAGCCCATTACTCACAGCCCCGGTGATGCGCGGGCAAAGTCTTTCGTTTTAACCGGAGTGCGATATGGTGCAATCCTTCGAAATTGGTAAAAACGATTTTGGGGAACTTCCACCTTCGAATCCAATTACGCTACGAATGATTCCAAACTCTAGAACGGGTCTCTTGTCATCATTCAACACCTCTACTCCAAAGACGGTGCGAGAAAAGGTTGCCCAAACTCTCATTTCTTGCAAATCTTAGTCTTGGGTGCAGCCAAGTGACGTTGATGATGATGAAGATGCGGCGTCGATGTCGTGGTTCAAAATCCGTGCCACTCGTTGGATCGCCAATTCTTCGAGGATGCATTTGTCTTCTTTGATCCATGGTAGGGACGTCCTTGTATACTTCTAAGAGATCTTCGGCTGCAAAATGCTTGAGTTGGATCCTTGATTATAAAAACTGATGGTCTTCTCGTTGAGTGCCTTCGAGGGTCTCGAGTGTCTACGACTTTTAAAACCTTGTTTAGGAACCGCGGACATAACCTCGTCAACTTCCACCATGAACCATACGCTTACTTACGATGAACATCCACAATGAACCACATATGGTGCACATTAGTACATTACATTTACACTATGCATTGTGCGGCTTCCTATGGTTCACTTCCACCATGCGCCATGCGGCAGGATGGTGCACTTTTACTTTTCCTTGGAATGGTGCAATTCTACAAACAACTAAGCAAGAAGGATCTAAAATAAGGCGACTTGATCTCCAAGTTTGAATAAAATACTAGATGATATCGGATAGCATAAGCCTAGGTTTCGTCCTCGAAGATTGGGGCCAATTTGTAGCCTCGTAGGCTGGCCTAAGTGAGGCTTTTGAGTTGCCGATTGGTAAGTCGGCTTAAACCGAGCCTTATCGACGTCTCATAGGAGTTGCGGACATTATTGCTCTTCATATGGCACGAGAAAATATGAACCGAGGCTCGAAAAGGTGTGAGAGGCCTCGTTCGTTAACCATGGCAGCATCACCGTAACAAGTCCACCTGTGGGATTCGTTCACAAATTCCTTTCTCCATGCTTCAATCGACCTTCCTGGTCTTGAATAGCCCGTTACTCACCTGGCCCGGTGATCTTTGCGGGCAAAGTCTTTCGTTTTAATCGGAGTGCGATATGGTGCAATCCTTCGAAATTGGTGAACACGATTTTGGGGAACTTCCCACCTTCGAATCAAATTACGCTCTGAATGATTCCAAACTCTAGAGCGGTCTCTTGTCATCATTCGACACCTCCCCTACTCCAAAGACGGTGAGAAAAGGTTGCCCAAACTCTCGTTCTTGCAAATCTTGAGTCTTGGGTGCGACCGTCACGTTGATGATGATGAGGGTGCCGAGCGTCGATACCGTGGTTCAAAATCCGTGCCACTCGTTGGATCGCCAATTCTTCGAGGATGCATTTGTCTTCTTTGATCCATGGTAGGGACGTCCTTGTATACTTCTAAGAGATGTTCGCTGCAAAATGCTTGGAGTTGGATCCTTGATTACAAAAGATTGATGGTCTTCTCGTTGAGTGCCTTCGGGGGTCTCGGGTGTCTACAACTTTGAAACCTTGTTTAGGAACCTTGAACATAACCTCGTCAGCTTCCACCTTGGAAGCCATATGCTTCCTTACGATGAACATCCACAATGAACCACATATGGTGCACATTAGTACATTACATTTACACTATGCATTGTGCGGCTTCCTATGGTTCACTTCCACCATGCGCCATGCGGCTTGGAATGGTGCACTTTTACTTTTCCCGAGTGCTCCTTGGTATGGTGCAATTCTACTAAAGACTAAGCTAAGAAGGATCTAAAATAAGTCGACTTGATCTCAAGTTTGAATAAAATACTTGATGATATCGGATAGCATAAGCCTAGGTTTCGTCCTTGATGGTTGGGCCAATTTGTAGGCTCGTAGGCTGGCGTAAGTGAGGCTTTTGAGTTGCCGATTGGTAGTCGCTTAAACCAGGCCTTATCGACGTCTCATAGGAGTTGCGAACGTGTGCTCTTCGTATGGCACGAGAAAATGTGAACCGAGGCTCGAAAAGGTGTGAGGAGGCCTCGTTCGTTAACCTTTAGCATCACGTAACAAGTCCACCTTTGGGATTCATTCGCAAATCCTTTCTCCTTTGCTTCCATCGTCCTTGCTGATCTTCAAATAGCCCATTACTCACCGGCCCGGTGATGCGCGGGCAAAGTCTTTCGTTTTAACCGGAGTGCGATGGTGCAATCCTTCGAAATTGGTGAACACGATTTTGGGGAACTTCCCACCTTCGAATCCAATTACGCTCGGAATGATTCCAAACTCTAGAACCATCTCTGGTCATCATTCAACACCTCTACTCCAAAGACGATGCGAGAAAAGGTTGCCCAAACTCTCGTTATTGCAAATCTGAACTAGTCTTGGGTGCGACAAAGGTCACGTTGATGATGATGAAGATGCCGGCGTCGATGCCGTGGTTCAAAATCCGTGCCACTCGTTGGATCGCCAATTCTTCGAGGATGCATTTGTCTTCTTTGGTCCATGGTAGGGACGTCCTTTGTATACTTCTAAGAGATGTTCGGCGCACAAAATGTGAGTTGGATCCGATTATAAAAAAGCGATGGTCTTCTCGTTGAGTGCCTTCGAGGGGTCTCGGGTGTCTACGACTTTAAAACCTTGCTTAGGAACCACGGACATAACCTCGTCAACTTCCACCATGAACCATACGCTTACTTACGATGAACATCCACAATGAACCACATATGGTGCACATTAGTACATTACATTTACACTATGCATTGTGCAACTTCACTATGGTTCACTTCCACCATGCGCCATGCAGCTTGGAATGGTGCACTTTTACTTTTCCCATTGCCCCTTTGAATGGTGCAATTCTACAAACAACTAAGCAAGAAGGATCTAAAATAAGGCGACTTGATCTCCAAGTTTGAATAAAATACTAGATGATATCGGATAGGATAAGCCTCAGGTTTGTCCTCGATGGTTGGCCACTTTGTAGCCTCGTAGGGTGGCCTAAGTGAGGCTTTTGAGTTGCCGATAGGTAGTGCAGCTTAAACCGAGGCCTTATTGACGTCTCATAGGAGTTCTTGAAACGTGTGCTCTTCGTATGGCACGAGAAAATATGAACCAGGCTCGAAAAGGTGTGGAGAGGCCTCGTTCGTTGGTACCTGACGTCACCGTAACAAGTCCACCTTTGGGATTCATTCGCAAATCCCTTTCTCCCTCGCTTCCATCGTCCTTCCTGATCTTCAAATAGCCCATTACTCACTCGGCCCAATGATCTTGTGACCAAAGTCTTTCGTTTTAACCGGAGTGCGATATGGTGCCATCCTTCGAAATTGGTGAACACGATTTTGGGGAACTTCCCACCTTCAATCCAATTCCGCTTCGAATGATTCCAAACTCTAGAACGAGTCTCTTGTCATCATTCAACACCTCTACTCCAAAATACGATGCTGAGAAAAGGTTGCCCGAACTCGCGTTCTTGAAAATCTTGAGTCTTGGGTGCGACCGTGACGTTGATGATGATGAAGATGTCGGCGTCGATGTCGTGGTTCAAAATCCGTGCCACTCGTTGATCGCCAATGCTTCGAGGATGCATTTGTCTTCTTTGATCCATGGTAGAAATCATATGCCACAGAATCTTATTTCTGAAAATGCTTGAGTTGGATCCTTGATTATAAAAAGCCGGTGGTCTTCTCGTTGAGTGCCTTCGAGGGTCTCGAGGTCTACGACTTTAAAACCTTGTTTAGGAACCGCGGACATAACCTCGTCGGCTTCCCTGCAGCATGAACCATATGCTTACTTACGATGAACATCCGCAATGAACCACATATGGTGCACATTAGTACATTACATTTACACTATGCATTGTGCGGCTTCCTATAGTTCACTTGCACCATGCGCCATGCGGCTTGGAATGGTGCACTTTTACTTTTCCAGTTCCCCTTGGTATGGCCTTGATTGTCTCTTAACAACTAAGTAAGAAGGATCTAAAAAATAAGGCGACTTGATCTCAAAGTTTGAATAAAATACTAGATGATATCGGATAGCATAAGCCTAGGTTTCGTCCTTGATGGTTGAGGCCAATTTGTAGGCTCGTAGGGTGGCCTAAGTGAGGCTTTTGAGTTGCCGATTGGTAGTCGGCTTAAACCGGGCCTTATCGACGTCTCATGGGAGTTGCGAACGTGTGCTCTTCATATGGCACGAGAAAATATGAACCGAAGCTGAAAAGGTGTGAGAGGCTCGTTCGATCAGCAGCATCACCGTAACGAGTCCACGTGTGGGATTCGTTCGCAAATTCCTTTCTCACAGCTTCCATCGACATAGTTGATCTTGAAATAGCCCATTACTCACCTGGCCCGGTGATGCGGGCAAAGTCTTTCGTTTTCAACCGGAGTGCGATATGAAGAAATCCTTCGAGGTTGGTGAACACAATTTTTGGGGAACTTCCCACCTTCGAATCCAATTACGCTCTGAATGATTCCAAACTCTAGAACAGGTCTCTTGTCGTTATTCAACACCTCTACTCCAAAGACGGTGCGAGAAAAGGTTGCCGAACTCTCGTTCTTCAAAATCTTGAGTCTTGGGTGCGACCGTGACGTTGATGATGATGAAGATGCGGCGTCGTCACCCAGTAGTTCCAAAATCCTTGCCACTCGTTGGATCGCCAATTCTTCGAGGATGCGTTTGTCTTCTTTGATCCATGGTAGGGACGTCCTTGTATACTTCTAAGAGATATTCGCTGCAAAATGCTTGAGTTGGATCCTTGATTATAAAGCGTGGTCTTCTCGTTGTGCCTTCGAGGGGTCTCGGGTGTACACGACTTTAAAACCTTGTTTAGGAACCGCGGACATAACCTCGTCGACTTCCACCATGAACCATATGCTTACTTACGATGAACATCCTGATAGACCACATATGGTGCACATTAGTACATTACATTTACACTATCCATTGTGCGAGGAACTTCCTATGGTTCACTTCCACCATGCGCCGTACGACTTGGAATGGTGCAGCTTTTACTTTTACCGATTGCCCGCTTGGTATGGTGCAAATTCTACTAACCACTAAGCAAGAAGGATCTAAAATAAGGCGACTTGATCTCCAAGTTTGAATAAAATACTAGATGATATCGGATAGCATAATCTGAGAACATTGGCGTTGACGGTTGAGACGATTTGTAGCCTCGTAGGGTGGCCTAAGTGAGGCTTTTGAGTTGCCGATCGGTAGTACGGCTTGAACCGAGCCTTATCGACGTCTCATAGGAGTTGCGAACGTGTGCTCTTCATATGGCACGAGAAAATATGAACCGAGGCTCGAAAAGGTGTGAGAAGGCCTCGTTCGTTGGCTTGTAGCATCACCGTAACAAGTCCACCTTTGGGTTCGTTATATTCCTTTCTCCCCTGCTTCCATCGTCATGGCCGATCTTCAAATAGCCCATTACTCACCTGGCCCCGGTGATGCGCGGGCAAAGTCTATCGTTTTAACCGGAGTGCGATATGGTGCAATCCTTCGAAATTGGTGAACACAATTTTTGGGGAACTTCCCACCTTCGAATCCAATTACGCTATGAATGATTCCAAACTCTAGAAAAGGTCTCTTGTCATCATTCAACACCTCTACTCAAAGACGGTGTGAGAAAAGGTTGCTAAACTCTGGTTCTTCAAAATCTTAGGTCTTGGATTCGGTAGTGACGTTGATGATGATGAAGATGTCGGCGTCGATGCCATGGTTCAAAATCCGTGCCACTCGTTGGATCGCCAATTCTTCGAGGATGCATTTGTCTTCTTTGATCCATGGTAGGGACATCCTTGTATACTTCTAAGAGATCTGGACTGGAAAATGCTTGAGTTGGATCCTTGATTATAAAAAATTGGTGGTCTTTCTCGTTGAGTGCCTTCGAGGGGTCTCGGGTGTCTACGACTTTAAAACCTTGTTTAGGAACCACGGACATAACCTCGTCAGCAATCACCATGAACCATATGCTTACTTACGATGAACATCCACAATGAACCACATATGGTGCACATTAGTACATTACATTTACCTTGTGCATTGTGCGACTTCACATGGTTCACTTCCACCATGCGCCGTACGTAGGAATGGTGCGCATTTACTTTTCCCCGGTTGCCCTTGGTATGGTGCAATTCTACAAACAACTAAGCAAGAAGGATCTAAAATAAGGCGACTTGATCTCTAAGTTTGAATAAAATACTAGATGATATCGGATAGCATAATCCTAGGTTTCGTCGTTGATGGTTGGGGCCGATTTGTAGCTCGTAGAGGTAACTGAGAGTGAGGCTTTTGAATTGCCGATCGGTAGTCGGCTTGAACCGGGCCTTATCGACGTCTCATAGGAGTTACTAAACGTGTGCTCTTCATATGGCACGAGAAAATATGAACGAGGCTCCGGGAGGTGTGAGAGGCCTCGTTCGTTGGCAACTGGCATCACCGTAACAAGTCCACCTTTGGGATTCGTTCGCAAATTCCTTTCTCCCTACTTCCATCGTCCTTCTTGATCTTCAAATAGCCCATTACTCACCCGGCCCGGTGATGCGCGGGCAAAGTCTTTCGTTTTAACCGGAGTGCGATATGGTGCAATCCTTCGAATACGAAGTGAACACAATTTTGGGGAACTTCCCACCTTCGAATCCAATTACGCTTTGAATGATTCCAAACTCTAGAACAGGTCTCTTGTCATTATTCAACACCTCTACTCCAAAACCGGTGCGAGTGAAGGTTGCCCGAACTCTCGTTCTTGAAAATCTTGAGTGTAGGCTACGTAGTGACGTTGATGATGAAGATGTCGGCGTCGATGCCGTGGTTCAAAATCCGTGCCACTCATTGGATCGCCAATTCTTCGAGGATGCATTTGTCTTCTTTGATCCATGGTAGGGACGTCCTTGTATGAAACTAAGAGATCTTCGGCGCAAAATGCCAGGTTGGATCCTTGATTATAAAAAGCGTGGTCTTCGTTGTGCCTTCGAGGGGTCTGGTGTTTACGACTTTATAACCTTGTTTAGGAACCGCGGACATAACCTCGTCAACTTCCACCATGAACCATATGCTTACACTTACGATGAACATCCACAATG